>JABFQM010001298.1:0-22528 GCA_022816865.1 Zelostemma sp. ZL-2020
CCATATATGAAAAAATGTTCCATGGGAGGAAATGTTAGTGAATGAAAAGTCTATAATTAGTTACATTGATTTATTATTTCATGTTAATTATAAAATCTTCTATAAAATAATATATTTTTAAAATTCATATATGAATCATATATGAATCATATATGATCATATATGATCATATATGATCATATATGAAAAAATTTTCCACGGGCCTAGACTATTTTCTTAAGAAATATACTAGCTTTTTGGCAATTTTCGATTATTTTTGGAGGCCAATTTATTCGCTAGCTTTCGGTGTTGCTAGTCGCAACGAAAAATGTGAGCATTAACATTCAACATAACAAATACGTTAATAATATAAAACATATGAAAAGCCATATGAAAATGCCAAGTATATCATGGCATGTTATGTACGTTATTTATTTACGTTATTCACGTAACATTTTAATGAAGTTAGCATTGGAATGTGTCTAACTTCAATATTTTTTCTGTATCTGTGTTTCAAAAGTGCTGTTTTTATGGTTTCAGCTCTTCTACCGCTAAAAGCAAAAAGATTTGTAACTTACAACAAATTCGAAATTAATATTTTATTTTACTTTGATGTATTTGCATGGTATCTTTATGAATATGTAAAAGGAAAAATTTCATTTGGATGTTTTATTAAATAACTGAATTGTGAAAGAATTTCATTCGACATTTTGAGCACTTTAATAAGTAGAAACGCCATAAATACATGTTCGTAAGCCAATTGCAATAAGATTCGTGCGATTTCAATTACTTTGCATTGATTTTTTTACACACAAATAATTGTTATTGAAATTTTATATTTTTATTTGTAATTGCAATTTCTTCTTTACTTTTCAAAGATCTTGTATTCAAAATTAACGAGTTTCAGATTAGCATGTATTGAAGTTGAACAAATAGGCAAAAAATGGATAGATTTTTTATCATTCCAGTTTTGTCACATAACGGTCTTTTGCTAATGATTTTGTGGCAATTTAATTATCGAAAAGGCAGCGGCTCACATTTTTTATATTCAACGTTACATTGATTGATTTATTGTTAAGTATATCATGGCATAGAGAATCGCAGATTATAAAAAAATCAACAAACAGACACAAAAACAATTTATTCCATAGAGCTTTACATGAAAATTACGACAAAAGTCACTTTTTGAAGTGAAAGCTAAATTTCATTTAATTTCATCCCATTGTAAATCATCAAGTTGGGCAGACTTTTAAACGGACTGGAATCTTTCGTTTCAAGAATCAGCTAAAATGTCAGTGACTTATTTAATTACAAAACATATTAAAATTTCCATATTTTGCGAAAAACTGAAACTATAGAAAGACTTGAGCGAAAAAAAACGTTTCGATTGCAGACAATGTAATTGGTAAATGTGGTCGATATCGAGATTTTGAGGAAAAATCTCAACTTCAGAATGTTGTGAAATGTTCGTTTTACGTATGAAAGATGCGCAAATGCAAACAAACAAACAAACAAACAAACAAACAAACAAACAAACAAACAAACAAACAAACAAACAAACAAACAAACAAACAAACAAACAAACAAACAAACAAACAAACAAACAAACAAATAAACAAACAACATGCAAATTCTAGTAGCAGCACTGTAGGGGAGAGTGCCCTTGGTTGTGACACCTTTTTTTTGTCGAATTGAATATTAAATATCGTAAAATACACGACTTTTATCTTTTATACCCGTAAATGGTTCTATTGCCTATCATTTAAAACGATAAAGAAAACTAATATATCCAAATTGTCGATACTAGAAAGATTTTTGCTAACCCTTGCACATGTTACATCGAAGGACACTTGGTCCTTGGTTGTGACACTGTGGTCCTTGGTTGTGACAAGTCATCTAGACGTATAATCGCCGTAGAAATGTATTAATAATTGATTGTTTTCGCTCGACAAGAACAATCAGAGTACAGTACATTGAAAAATATAGTAATGATGAAAAAAAACACGGAATTTGTGGGAATATTAATAAGACAAATTGTAACGATTCTTTGTACAGAATTTTTCATGGGAACATCTTAACATCACAAATTTTCACCGTAATTTACCGAAAATATATGTTTACGCAGAGTTAATATGAAATATAAAAACATTTTTGAATCAAAATTAAACAGAGGAAAAAATTTAATTTTTTTCAGGAGTTTGTTTTAACTTACCTTCTTCGTTATTGCTCTCAGTTGTTTAATTATTCTTATCAAACTGTTTTAAACCAGCAAAATAATGAATGTTTCAAACAAGACCGGTAAACAAATTGATAAAACAATCGCGCATGAGAAACGCGCTTGGGTGGAAGTGTCACATCCAAGGCACGCTTGCCTATCACAACTAAGGAATAATACAAGCACGTAGAAAATAATTTATGGAAGACTGTGAGTGAATAGTTGAAAATAAACATAAGCATATTTAGTTTCAGTATAGAATTTCTTACGAACTCGTATTTTTTTCGATAAAAAAATTACTCCCAAGTGGAAAAAATCCACTGGGAAAAAAATGCAAAATTTTACTTTTGGTAGCTAAAAGTGACTTTTATTTTTATTCCGGAAAAAAAGGACTTTAGAGAATTCTTACTCAAGCCGTTCATGTATCACAATTATTCAGTGTTTCCACGATTTTTAAAAATTTTTCGTAATCAATCCCAAGAAGTTATTTAGACTGTCACAACCAAGGACTGTCACAACCAAGGGCTCTCTCCCTATTAATACAATTTTGATGTAATTTTTCACACGAGTCAAAAATCTTTAATTTGATTTTACCAAATTTCACAGAATTGTATGTATAAGATTACATAGTATCTGTAACTTCGCCCAATTAACTTGACAACTAACTCATTTGCTTTTTCACCACTTGCGTAATGGAACTAATATTTATCAAAATCATTACCAAAAAAAAATATATCCTGTAAAATAATATATGTACACATTTTTATAGAATACGATATAAAATTTAATGCTGTATTTGATTACCGAACAAAAGACCAGCACAGTAAATTAGCAATTTTTTCTTTCGGTGCATTAACTTACTTATAAAAGAAAAGACAAAACTCTTGTCTAAAAGAGAAAATTTTCCGAGTTACTCAACTAGCTGCATGATTCAAATCTCCTCACTATCCCTCAAAAATGCTTTGGACAGACAATATGAGTTTCGGGAAGTTGTTGAGTCGGCGATGAGCAAGAGTGAGCGTACCTGAATACGTCACGTTTCTAATTTATGCGTAAACTGTAATTACGGCGTGCCGGAATAACACGTACTCAAGGAAAGCGTTTTATTCCGGGGCAGTACGGTTAACCAAGAATTAGCCCTGAAATTCTATTCATGATATTCATTTCTGTCCCGGTATGTAGACGCGACAGGAAGGACCCGCGCTTTCGAGTTTTACGTAAATAGACGAAATTAGTTTTAGGAAAATTCGATCTGGTTCTAGGAAAACTTCGAGACTCGCGAATCCCTCGACGGCGTATTTGTGAAAACCGACTTTTATTGCTGTCTAGAATCCTCTCGTCTACCTACTTAACGACACTACGCTAGCGCGCGAGCGTTCATTATCGGGAAAATTTCACGAACAGTTTGATTACGATTGAAATGAAAATTCCCCGAGCTTACGTTGTACGTCGCTGCGCAGAAAAAGTCCCAACTTTTTCACTTTTCAATCGCAACCACCGAGTTTGTCGAGAGCTTTCGAGTTTTTCGAATTTCATCCGATTTTTTTTTCGAATCCTTTTTTCCTTTTCGATTAATTATGCTGAAAACACGAAGAATGTATATTCAAAGTGATATCAAACTTTGAGTGACGTTTATTGGGGATGATTTGAGAAAAGGAACTGAACAACATACAAATAAAATGGTATAAAAACATCAAATCATTTATTCCAGTTAATAAAGGCCAAGCTTTTCAACGGAAACACTTCACGCTTAATTTTTTAGGTAAACAGCGAACTTTTCTTTCTCTCAACCGAGTAAAGGCTCAACTTTTCGCGTTTTCTACCTCATTAAATTTTATATTGTGAAGTGCTGGGGATAGGTATGCAGCTCTAAAAAAATGCAGTTTTATATACGATAAATCATTATTACGATTATCATAATTATCTATTTATACATTTATTTGCGCCCTGAAACAGTCGCGTTGCGCAATGAATGAAAAAATGCAGTCGAAAATAAATGATCAATATCTATACGCGAAAAACGAATTTAAATTGAACAAAGCTGTAAACAAATCCCTATTTTTTCATTCGTATTACGATCGGTTATGCAAACATTTTGTGTTGACTTCAATACTTTTACATGGAATATTTCACAAATTTCATTTTATTTTTATATTTTCGTTATTAAAGTTTTTTAATTGTCGAAATAATCTCTCAAGCTTGAAAACGATTCAACGAACTCAATTAATTGGCAAAATAATTAGAGAAGAAAATACATAAATTCATCTCGAATGAAGTATCGGAAAAAATGGCACTGCCTTGCAGGCTCCGTGAGGAATATTTTATCGACCTCATTATCAAAGTATCACGTTACAGAATTACCTTACTTGACTTTGTAGAATTTCTAACACGCGAAGCTTTATCCAACAGACATCCAAGTAACTCGTAAGAAAGTTTAATGTTATTATTAAGCCAATAATGCAGTATATACTTCGGAAGAGTCCTAAGTAGGTGGTTGTCATGGTCGATAAGTGGAACAACCAAATTGAGAGAAGTTAAGCCGTGAAATTTCCGGCAAACTGCTTAAAGTTTGTATTTCATTTACGACATCCAATCATTGAGTCCAAGAAACGTGCTCTGCATTTTGAAATTTCCATTTATCGTGTACCTGCATATTCCATTTTATAATTTTCCGAACTCGGTAAAGTATTCGTCTCTCCCACTTGGTGTGTAATACATAATAAGATTTTCCTTCATTTAAATGACAGGAAAAATGTTCAACGAGTTCTATGAAATAATAAAAATCGTGTCTGTTTCTTATCTCGCGTTTTAACGCGTTACCTGTACCGAGCGTAATAGGATTAGCGCTTTTAGATTTTGAATTAGCATTTCCATCATTATTCCCATTCGACGGAATTAAGAGCTGGGAGTGTCGAACTTTGCCCGCGGATATCGCCCGCTTTCAAACTGCTTATCGAATGTTTTATACATGTAAATGGAGCTTTAATTGAATATTCTTCTGTTTCCCTGTTCCTCATATTTTCCAATGAATATGGATGGCGCTCCATGGTATTCTGAAAACCACATACTGTACAATTCAAGCGCAGGAGTGACAAAAAGCGTACATTCTTTTCGTTTGGAGAAACAATAGCTTGCTGATATTGACGGCCGATATATAAAGCGGACTCACTTCCGGCCGGTTTCTCCAAGAAAAGGCAGAAAGTAATTTATACTCCGTTTGAAAGGGAAAAAGGACGGGAGGAAAAAGAGAGACATGTACTCTTGAACAATCTTAACGGACAAGCTGGCTTGGCCGGATACTAAATGGATTTCTGTATCGTGGAACGAATAATACGGATAAAAAAATGCGTCGCAAAAAGAGTCGAATCATTTGCTTTTTCAGTTATCACGAGGATTGAAATACGCTCCGTGCCATAACGCTACAACTGTTGCCGGGTTTCGTGAAAAAATATTAATTCAAATAAAATACGGTCCCCATCAATAAAACATATTCATTACTTGAACTTTTCAGGAAATCTGCACGAGTGCAATAACCGGAGAGAAACTTTGAGACTGGAATTATGTCTTGCGCCGGGAATATCGGTTTCTTTCGGAAATAGATGCGTTCGAAATAAATGGAATTGAATTGGAAAGGAAATTTCGTTATGGAAGAACGTGAATACTAAATTGCGTTTCCTTTATTTCAATTTATTCCAGAAATTGAAATCGTCGTACATAGATCTTCAAAATATCCAAACTCTTTCAGTTTTCGAAATATCTTTTCGAAAAGGGAAATTCAAGAATCCGTAATTTTGCAGCAAATGAAAAAAATATTATACTTCTTTTTCTATTTGACGAACGAAGTCTATGTCTTGAATCTAAAGGACGTTGAGAGATGAAAATCCCCCTCAATCGTTGTATTTTATGAAAAAGAAGTGGTTGGAATTTTTTATGAAAATATTGCGCAGTACATAAATAGAACGTGATAAATGGAAATAAATTGGAAACAACAAGTTAATAAAAATCCAACATTTTTCAATAGAAATCTTTTACATTCAATTACGTTGATCATTTGATAATCAAATTTATAAATTAATTCCGATAGTCTTTTCGATTGCTTTTAATCAACTCTGCCAAGGCACCGAAAGTGCCATCTGTTCATTACTATCTAAATGCGAAAGAATGCAAATTTAAATTTTCTGATGCGAGTTAATGAAAATTGGAAGAATGATGAATTGAAATCATAATCAAATTAAAACCGAAGCACCCTAGTACAATAGCAACGCAAGTCGATCACTTTTTGCAATTGAACAAATGAAGTCGAAGCTGTAAAAAGCACGTTCGTTTCAGACCGAGGAAAGGGGATTTTATTCATTACGACGACAATGATTTTCGATGTTCCGCGTCGAAAGAGAGGGGAAAAATTTCTAACAATGTAAGACTTATCACTTAATCGATTGTCAGCTCGTCGAGTCGCGTCTAGTGAAAATTGCTCTCGAGATAAACTGCGACAAGATGATGCTTATATCTTCGTTTAGCCATTAACGCTCGAAAATGGATTTTCCAAAGCGATGGAATTGCGTTGACTCTAACTAAACGGCTTACGAACGAAACGAATATTTGCTCACTTCATCAAAGAACCACAGGATATCGATACCTCGAAATTTTTTCTTATTATAAGTGGACTCTGCCGGTTCGATAAACGGAAATAATACTTTACTAATATCATTACTCCGTGCGATTCCGCCTAAATTTTCCGTTAAAGAAGTGAAAAAAATGGACTTAATGAATTTATCTCTTGAATCCTTATTTAGGTCAATGATTTTAATCGTATTTGCTCTGACTAAAAATGTCGTCACCGGCTAATTTCAGCGTTTATGAAAAGCGTAAAATGTGTACGTAACATTCATGACATACTTAACCGAATCTCATCAAAATTTATAATATAAGAATATGCGTTGCGCAGCCACGACTGCACAACATTCCACTGAAGAGCTTACGGTTCTTGTGGGTTTCTATTAGGTTATCATAAAAATTCAGCAGCACTCGCACAAAATTGTACAGAAATACCGTGCAATTTTCAGAAAAACTTCGAACGCGCCCACGCATAATCTCAAGTTAAATGTCCCCGAGCGTACTAAACTAATTTTATGTAACTTTTTACGAGAAGACGAATCTTTTTTCACTCATAACTTTTCACGTCTCTGGAATAATTTATTGGGAAGATCATTATTTCCTGAAAATAATCAATCTTGTTTCGATAAAACGAGGGATCGTTAAAATTATTTATAAAAAAGTCAATTGATTATCCCAAAAGCTCATCCCGAGCCAATGAATATCAGATTCTAAATGAAGCAAATCTGGAAAACCAATAAATTTCCCGTATCTTTGTACATTTATTTTGAATAATGACCCGCGGAGTTTCGGTAAAATTGACTATCTGTCATTCTGACGTTGAATATATTGTCGGCTAACCCTTGAATACGTCAAATAGTTTTATTTCAATCGGATGCTCTTAGCGCTACGCAAAATGATTCTTCATATTGCTCTGAACGTTTACTCTGACAAAAAAAACCGATAACTAAAAGTGAAAAAAACAGTTGCGGTTTGATACCGATGTTGGCATGATTTTTTCATATTTCACATCGGAAAAATATGATAACATGAAAAACGATGTGGTGCATTAACCCTTAAACTCACGCAATTGCAAATTATTATAAATTTGTTATTAATGTCGATAAGGGTGAATCATCTTTTTGCCTTTTGTAAATAAAGCGGTAACATAGTTTCGTAGAATAAAAAAATATCACTAATAAATCATTTTTCTATTCAAAACGAATGTTTTTTGAATCTTTTAATTTATTATTACTTGGGAAATAAATTTTCAACTCATACTCAAGGCTTTAAGGTGTACAGAAACCAAAAATTTCATTTTTACGATTTTATTTGTTAATTGTAATCCTGTAAATTGTAGAAATTTGAAACCCGAAAAGAATAATACCATTACTCGCTATAATGATTTTGGCAAACAACCTGGCAACGATATTCAATCAAGCGGGTTGGGTTTCTTGAAATGCGAGTTTCGAAACGAAAATCGCAGTATTCTCTAATTATAACTCATCTGTAAAAAAAGTGCTGCGTGCTGTTTTGAAGAATGGGAATAAGGCTTCCTGAACTTTCTACGAGGGAAAGACGCTGGTTCTGTAACCTAATGTACTGAAGCTCAAATGTAAATATTATGTAATAAGATTTCGCTGGGAAAAAACCTATTTGAATTAGTCCGGGAGTCTGTTAGCACAAAAGATAAAATGTTATTCCAGTATGTCCGCAACGTTGCGCACCGAGCATGAAACGTTAAGATAAACATTCTTTTTTAGCCGAACATTCGAGTGAACTCGATTTGCCGAAAGGTATAAGGTTTCGTTTCATATTCCGTATAGAAAAAAAAGGCGGCGCATAAAATGCTTTATTGAAACTGGATGGAACTTAAAAAAAATTTATGTTGAAGCAACAAAATGTTTGTTGAGACAAAATGTTTTATTGCACTGACCGAATAATTCCTTCCAGTTAATGAAATCGTTATTTTTCATATCTGATACTTTTACAGATAAGGTTTTATAGACATTAGTAGAGCGATAAATCAAGAAACCGAATGAGATTACCGATATCAACAATCACTTTCAGCTTAACGTTCCTTCCGAACATGGCTAGCTTAGTATCAGTGCCGTTGTCATTAAATTGACTACTAAGAGTCCAAGCTTTCCCCCGAGAATCATGCACTAATAATAGATCGAATTGTCGGTCCAATACCGTTTATTATCAGAAACACGCCCAGTAATTCCTTATTCTCACGAGGCATGTACCATGACGAATATGAAACATCAGATTCAGAGTCTAGATAGAAAAGCAGTTATTACTCTCAACGGAAAAAGAAGACTTCGTATCGTATAAAGCCAGGGTTGAAAAGTCAGCAGCGAAAAACAACACGGTAGACGTGGCAGACACAGCAGACGTCGCAGCCGACACTCCCAACTCTTCAATCCAGGAAGGTTAAATTGGATAAATGACTCACGTTACGCTCTCGGCGGGTGGGCACATTGCCCGCGGGCGTCGATGAAGAATAAGGAGGATGGAGGAGCTACCGGACCCGGGTCCTGTGCGGCGAGCACGACTTAACGTCGCGCTGAGTAGCCGGTTTAGCCAAAGCAGCGGTCCCCCGTCGTTCTCCCCTCTGGCGCAGGCCGCACATCCCAGCGTCGTAAAAGCCGTCGCCGTCGCGACGGTGCGACGCTCGTTGCTGCAACGAACGACACTTCGATAACGCGAGAACCGTTACCTCGCCGCTACGGCCTACCTCAATTATTATCCACTTTACGATCCCTCCGCAACGACGACGCTGCTATGCTGTCCCGATAAACTCCCCGTCACTTTTATCGCGACTCTACCCCGTCAACACTTTGTCAATTTATCGTCCCTTCAATTTCAGTACTCGGAAGATCGCGACGAATTAGTTTGAGCGATTCCCGACGTCCTCATCCTCCTCGCTCTCGGCAAATGAGATATCCCGCTGGCAACCGGCGATACCTCGGTTTCAAGTTCCTCGCCGTCGAATCCCCGCCCTTTCCTTCATCCTCTCAATCATCGCGTCTCAGCCCGTGCTCACGTCAATCATAGCCGCGTCAGCGTTATCAGGGTTATCGGCTCTTCACCGGCTACGGCGATTTGTTTCTTCGCGGAAACGAGATGAACGAATATACAGCAGAGGCATGGAAGAGAGCGTAGCAAACGAGAGAACAAGAGGAAATCTCCACCGCCCGGAATTCACTGGGCAACGCTAACACTCGTAGTGAATATCCGCGTCCTCGCAACGTAAATAACAACCCGTAAGCCCCGACGGCACTGACCATGTAGCACTATCGGAGATTTGCGCGTCGCGCGTGTACCCGGCGAGGTCGTTCAAGTGTACGTGTATGTGTGTATGTACGCCTGTATATCTGTTACCGCGAAGCGACGAACCTTCTCCTCCTTTTTCCATTTACGTTGTGACTCTCTCGGCACTGTCTATTTATTCCGGCGACAAGCTTAGGCGAGTGTCAGTCGGCGCGACGTGCGATGAGGGATGAAGAGCGGCGTTCCAGCCTCGCCTGACGGGGGCACTCCCAAGACATCGCGCACCGGGCCGAGCTCGTCGGACTAACCGTTCTAAGCAGCGACGCTGCCCGTTTTAGGGGGTGTTGTGCCGAGGCAAAGCGTCGCGTCGGTGCTTTCTCGCTTTTGGAGCCCCGCCACACGAACCACCCTGCGCCCCGGGAGCCAATACCAACCCATGTGGAAGCCCCAAAGCGAGACGTCGGCGATGACTTGCGAACTCGTCCGAAGGCTACCGAGTCGGCACCCCCGCCACCGACGCTGCTGCTGCTGCTGCTGCTGCTGCTGCCGCTGCTGCTGGTGATGCTGTTTCGCCCACGAGAAGCCACCCTATCTGTGCGCCTTGCACGTACACGAAGATCCCTTCGACCCTCGCAAACAGTGCACCATGTGGCAGCACCGATAGGGCATCGTCCCGTTTCCCCACACACGGAGATCACCGAAAATTCCCGAAAGCCGGCCGCTCCTATTGCCCTCTTTATTTCGCACCCCCGCTGATGTTACAGCCGTTGATAATGCGGCGATGCACATCGCGTTACGTTCGTCACGGGCTTTTATCGAGCCCTTCGTCCCAAAACTCTTGAGCTTTCGCGAAGTATAGGCAATGTTAAAGACATTTTTGCATGGCTCGAGAGAAGGGTGCTGTCAATATTTGATCCGTTTTATGGCAGGTGTTTTGAAAGCTTTTGATGTTGTTTATTCGATACTAGTTTAGGGGAACATTTGATTTGTTTCTTTGAATGTCCCGAATGTTTAAATTTTGGATAACTCTGGGATTCGTTGAACATTTCACGAATGTATCAATTTTCATCAATTCGATGCTATTTTTCACTTCTCGGTCAAACAATTTGAAACGGCATCGATAATTAACTACTGTCAGACGCTTCTCGTGTCGCATAACGACCATCGATGGAAATAACTCATATTTTAGTTCATTAAATTATAACGAAGCAAAGGAACTAATTTAATTCCGCTCGTTTCATTGCATATTATTTTTATAGATTTGGTCTAAAAGAGGGCATGTGGTTGATAAAGATCATAAATCAAACGGATAGTCTTACTGATAGAAATGAAACTCGTGACAATCAGGAAGCATTGAAATTATTGTGGCTGATAGATATTTCTGATTTTTCCTCAATCGTATCTAATAGGGTTCTTATGTACGTCTCGCGTCGGAAACATGATCAGTTTAAAGAATTTCATCGATATTGTTTGAAACAAAAAATCAAGAAGAACTTTGCATTGAAACCATACGCAAATTCGTATTCGTCGAATTATTACACTCGAAGATATATTATTACACTCCGAATTTTAAGTCTCTATCCTGATTGAAAATCCTGATGTTTTGAACATTTTTTAATCATAGCTTACGCAAACAAAAAATTTATTGAAAATGAAATGATGGTTCCTGAAATATTATTACGAATATCGGGCACTTTTTTCGAATTTTAACAACTAAATATTGCCTTGCTTTATCAACACTGTTAATGTCGTTTATGCCATGTATCAAAGCACATTTTGGTATGTACTCTCTACAAGCTTTTTATATAACCCATATTGCAATTGTACAGTTGCAATTTTTTGTACAATTACCTGCAACGTTTAAAAGAATTGGGCAGTAAGTACGTTAGAAGATTAAGTAAAAAACATTAGAAAACTCGTTTGTATTGAAATGAAAAATTTCAAGTAAAATTATGAGTAAATTTAGAAAAGTCATCTGCAGCCGTTGCACTTGTTTGCGCAATACTCAACGCGTAATTATGAATTTATTGGATAATCTTAGAAACGTTGAAAGCAAAAACTAAAATTCGTGTACTAAGAATGAAGGCGTGAAAAACGATCATTAAATGAAAAAAAAGTGCATACTTCAAAAAAATTTTAAAAGCCTTGAACGTTTCAAGTGAAGCAACAGCTTCTGAATAACTTTTGAATTTAGTAAATGGTCGAAAGAGTATCTAATAAAGGTTGGAGAAAATCTCGTTCGAAATTTTTTCAAAAGTTTGTAAGTCTTTTACAAAATCTGGAATTCTTCTGTTTGGCGCAGAATTCAAATTCACTTTATTATGTCCGCATTTCAAATGAGATGACATGTTTGTCTGCAATCCCTATTAATTTTCACCGAAACCGGAAATTATGAAATCCATTCGATGTTAATTTATTGGAGTTTAATAAAATACTGCTTATCAATTCAGTATTGACATATTAATCCATCTTTTGGATTGAAATGGTGAAATCAATGTTCAGTCATGTGGGTGATTTCTTACGCAATCATACATAATTTGAGCCAGCCAGCATTTTTGGTTTATAAAAGTAAAAAACAAAAATAATTTTCGTCAGCGTAACTTTGACCAGAAAAAATAATGTATTCTACTGCATCTGCGTTGTCATGCAAATGAGTCGCATTTATTTATGCAACACATCGCGTTATTTCGATGCAGAATGTAATTTACGACTTTTAAAAGTCACATCTAGGGTTAAATGAGTTGGAAATTGTCTGCTAGGTTACGAGTAAGGTTTGCAAGGTTACACAAATGCACTCTATTATCGAGTTTACTCTTAACCGAATCAGTTTTCTATGTTTTTTCATAAATCACATCATACGACTGAAGGAATATAAGCATACAAGTAATATTAAAGGTAAAAAAATCAATGTTCTATTTTCACGAAAAAGTTTACGTGAAGTAAGAAAATACTTCGCTACACTCTTGCTATAAACCTCTCATCAAAATTTAGATTTATTGCGTCATAAAAAAACTTTTACTTCCGATCGAATTAACGAGACATTCGCTCGAATGAATATTTCATCTTAATGTCATTTTATACGAATTAATTCGAAAGAAATAAAACGAAAAACCCAGTAAAATTCCCCAAGTGATGTTAAAAAACAACTATATCGACCCAATGTTTCTAAAAGGTGTGACAAAATAAATCTAGATCGTCTTAATCGCGAGTAAAATTGATCAAAAGTAAAAGATTGATGTTTTAATTATAATGTAACGCGTAAAGAGCAGAATCCAGCAAGAGACAGGTTGCAGCGTCTTACTTCCGGCTGTAGCATTCTTTTAGCCCGGCGTGACTCCTTATCGCACTCTTCCTTAGCATAGCTGAGAGTTCGCTGCCACCGGTGGCAGCCAGTAGCAGCACCACCCTATCCCCAAACACACCGCGCCAACCCTTCTCCACCCGGACGAGCCCTAGTCGATCGACACAGGCGGTGCGAGGTCGAGTCGTCAGAGGGTGCTGAACGAAAGAGAGAAAGAGAAAGAGGGAAAGAGTACCAAATGGGTAGACGGAGAAAACGGAGGGACAGGGGGCGTATAAGTGATGCGACTGGACCAGAACGTTTCAGGGGTGGAAGAGGGGCTACGCTATGAAAAAGTCAGATATATTCCCGTAGACTCGGAGATTCGGTATATCCGACTTACTTTTACGAGCCAAACTATCTAGACCCCCTGCCCCACCCATCGCGGCGTACATGCCCGATTGCCCTTGCGTCGCGCCAGAGAATTGTCGATCTGTAAAAAGCTCAGCTGCCGGCTTCATCGGAACCCTCTCTAATCTCGCTGGCCCATTCATGCCTCTGCAGCGCGTCAATACTATGGAAAAGGATTCAAAGGAACTATAGACTTTTTCTTCTTTCGGTAGATGCGTGACGAGAAAAAGCTGTACTGCCATTTCTCGTAATTGATTGGGTTTGAGAGCAGATGTGATTAGATTTGGTCAGACTGCATTGCATCCAAATAGGACCATATCTGAAGGAGCTTTATCCGAACTCTGATTGTACAAAAACTAAAAGATCCGATCGAAGCTTTTTGTCCGAGAAAGAATGCTTCAGCTGTTTGGGTTTGATCTTTTTTTCCAGATTTGATAAATATGATCCAACTCGATGGTACTTGATTCGATTTTATCAGATTCGATAACTGCTGTAATTAGATTCGACGAATTTGCTTAAAATTGGCTAGTAGTTTGGCCACATATGATGCAGTTTTTTCAGGAAGAATTCTTACTGATCAAGATCTTTATTTTGTGTTTTTTATTTTCCTTTCATCGGTTCATTCGTACTTTGTACCTGTTTAGAAATAAGTGGAAAGTCAAGAGTTAAATGTATAATAATTAACAACCGACAATAACACTGATGCAATCAGGAAATACAAATCTGACAGATTTGATATATTACGCGCAGGAGTTTATACCTGATAGGATTTCGTGATATTATTGGATTACTTCGACGAACACCTGATTTCCTACATCCGATGTTCATACCGGTCAGCACCTCGGACGATCAAGATTACGCCAAGATATTACGTACAGATCCGTCGACAGTCAATTATCCACGATAATGACCATATAGAATCTACACTTTCTAAAACGACGTGGATAAATATTTCATCCTGTCACAAAAGATTTTCATTTTTCTTCAACTTTAAGACCACAAACCCGTTTTTTATTTTGAAATTGTAATAGAAAAAAAATAAAACGACGCAATATTTAGTGCAGTCCATTTTTTGTGGTGAAATGATAGTTTCGTAAATTTCTCCCTTCGTTCTTTATCTTTTACTCGTCCCAATCCATACTATTTCTCTGATAGAGTCGATCGTTATGGCTTGTTTACAGGACCCGTACCGCAGTCTGATTCCTCAAATAAAGCAAGAGAAAACCTGTGCAATCACCGAGGGTATTTATTCGAATGTCGATACGAAAACTTGATGCGATAAATCAGATAGTCTGCTGAATTGACTGTGAAAACTATTACGAATATTTATTTAATTTTTTAAAACTGAATGGATTCAAATGTTTAGACTGTGGAATATTGTCTTTATTCTTTATAAAGAAATCGAAACTCACAAAGTCGTTCATGTCGATTTCTGATTTCAAAGCCAAATACTCAAAAGGGTTAGGAAAGGTATAAAAAACGTGTTTATCTGTGAATTAAGTCTTGGCTACACATTTTTACTTGCTTAATTCTACTTGAAATTATCATGAATTCTAGTTCATTTCTAGTATGCAGGAATGTAGAAACTAAATGCACCATTAAAAATTCTGCAATACAACGCATTCAATTATGCAGTCATCATATTTAAATACGTCAATTTTAATGACGTAAAACGCTTTTTTTTAGCGTGTAAAGAGAAAATTTAATGATGATTTTTGAAAAATCATGTCCCTGTGAATTAAAAAGTTTTGAACATTCAACAAAATTCAACTCAAGACCCGCTACAACTAAATAGCCGCTTTCCAAAGTACGTTGGATAAAGTGAAAAATTTTCAAAAAGAACCTCAGCTAACGATTTTCACTCGCTACTCATTTTACGTCACGTAAAAGTAAATCATCATAATTTATGTGACTAAATTGGGACGGAGAAATCGTTATAACACTAACGCATGGAAGAAGCAAATTGGACCTGGATGAAGATATAAATAATAATTGATACGTTTTTTCTAGGGTGTTATAACTTTCACACCAAATTTTTTACATAGCTTTTGTTATGGCAGTGTCTATTTGCCCGGAGAGTGAACGAGAGTGAACGAGAATCAATGATAAAACAGCGAAAGCACTCATTTCTCGGGTGTTTGGAACACGTATGAAATTTCAACATTTTCAAAATCTACGTAAAAACGAATAATGAGTGCTTGCGCCGAATGTAGAATGTGATTCGCCATCGTTGGCTTTTTCATTAACTTTCGTTCACTCTCGTTAACTCTCATTAACTCTGTCCTTCACTCTCGTTCACTCTCTCATTCACTCTCTGGGCGAAGTAATGAGTGGGTTCTGCACCATGACAACGCGCCTGCTCATTCTGCGGTGCTTATTCGCTATTTTTGCACAAAAAACACCATGACTATCATCCCCCAGCCCCCGTACTCACCAGACCTGGCTTCTGCGGACTTTTTTCTGTTTCCGAAACTCAAGAGACCCTTGAAAGGGCATAGATTTAACACGATTGAAAAAATTAAAGAAAATCGCTGGAGGAGCTAAACAGCATCACAGAAGATGAGTTTTCCGAGTCCTTCCAGAAGTGAAAACGGCGGTGGGAAAAATGTATAGCTTCCCAAGGAGAGTAATTTGAAGGGGACAAAGTCCAATAACTTGTAAATCGTTAAAATAAATTTTCAAAAATTCAGTCCTAGAACTTTTTGATCACACCTCGTAGGATTCCTATGTAGAATCCCACGTCAAAATCTCACATTGGAATTATACACAGGATTCTCATGCGGGAATCCCATACTTTTATTTTCATCAGGGTCTAGTCCTTTTTGCATCTCGTTAGCAAAATATTTCATCGAGTATTAGGTATAGTTGTCACGGAATGGTTGGAGTTAACCGCTTCAAATGTTGTCTTACTAAGAATGAGACCTCAGCTTTAGAGCTAGATGAAGCAATTATTTTCAAGGACGGCTTTAGAAAGTAAAAATAAGTAATTTCCATCCACTTCAATGTGCGACATTTCTTTAATTATCTAAGTGAACTTCACTCGCGCAGTTTGTGCGTCAGTGGATAACAATGAACTGATCATATGTAGTAGCAATGTACGGATCAGATGTGAACCGTTTTATTAATTCTTTGACGGTTCCGAGTTGCTTTGACTCAACTTTAATCAACTGCCCCAACTCTATAAACTTTGGACTACAGTTGAGACAGTTGGTACGCACTCTGACGAGTTGAGTCAAAGCAACTCGAAAAGTTGTTAATGTACAATATTGATTGAATACATACGTTGCAATGTTATATACGTATCAACAGTGAGAAAGAAAATACAAAAGTTTTATCGTTTCCAATTTTGTGGAATTCATTTGCAATGAAGTTTAAGATTCATTCCCTTAATATGGCTTACAATAGCGTGAGAAGCTTCTGAATATGCAGGACATCGTAATTCCAACTTGTCTACAGACGAAAATGGATGAAAATCGAGGTAGTTTATGAGAGTACAATCTTGTCTTGTATTTTCTGTACTTGGTAGAAATTTTCGATTACTGTGTACAACTATAACCATTGTTACATGAGTCGTGAAGTAGGGAATAACATGTCAACTAATTATTCATTTACGACTTGTCTGTAATATTGGCATTTTACCAGCTTATGATAAGTGAATATCTCGAAACAAAGTGATCGAAGAATTAATGAGATTTGAATTTTCTGCTTCATTGGCTTCATCGTAATATGCTATGCATAGTATTGCCGTTTCATGATCTATATCCAAATTCTCCGAAACAAATATGTGGTAGAATTTAGGATGCATCGGAATCTGCATGCCAATATGAGATATATGGAGCCAGGAAGCATGCAGATACAAATATTACAAACGTCGGTATAATATGGAAAAGGGAGAATATTCAATGGGCGTAATTGACATAATTATAAGCTAAATTTGGATTATCATCGCGCCATTTCCTGTTATCACTTTAGATGCACGTAAAATGTTATTGTTTCGAGGATAATCCTAACTTGTTCGTAACCCTAGTGAATTTATACGTAGCAGAAAATTCTAAAAAAGGGTGGTGAACAGTGGATTGCCTAAAAAAACATGAGTAATGCAAATCTTAATGTTGATTGCTCCAGAAAAAAGTTGCACGTTATAGTTGCGTGCAACTATAGTCCCTGCGGAGGAAAAATGTACAGCACTATTTACCGCTATCAGATTTATTTTGTATCCATATTGACGTGCTTTCAAACATTTAAAAGCTCGCTTTTTTTCATATGACAGTGATTTTTGAAGATATTATTTTCATGAATGATAAAAGCGGGCTGTTAAGAAATTCTAGTTTTTTGTTGCATTTCAGATATGGTCAAAACTGTTACGATTGGTATAGAAATGTGATCTAATTTGGCATGATACGATCAGACCTGAACAGGGCTGTACCTCATTTCCAGGGGAATATTAAACTAAAAGGATGTTCAGTTGAATATAACGCTTTTTCTGCTTATTTATTATGACATTGAAGAGAATGCTGCCATCTAGATCTTATGAGAGTTTCGCTCAAGTTAAGGGCCCTTCGGCATAGACCTAATTATATCTCAACTAGGTTTCCACTTTGATTTCATAAATTCCCTGGATTTGGGCAAACGAGATAATAATTGAGATTAGTTGCCGTTTTACGGCAATACGATTGAACATTATAACATAATATTGCTTTCCGTGAAACCGCATGAAGGTCGCTTTTTATCTAGCAAAATATGTGGACAGTATACGCGCGTCAAGAGAACGTTCCATAAAGCAACGATGTAACGAGAATAAATTTTCACCAGGTAAAACGCGTTTCATTAGCGAGCTGCAAATTTGTCGCTTAACATGATGGAATTGACTATACATAGAGATCGCATTTTCACGTCAGTTCTACGAAATTATAAAGACGGAATTTCAAAACAAGTCTAGTTCTCTCTTCGAGTTTAGTTTCGTATCGCGCTTTCATTCGTTCGAACTTTTCCAAACATTTTTTTATCGAGCTATTTCGAGAAATGGGATGGAAAAATGCTTTTTTGCTTACAGAGAAAGAACAGCGGTGGCAAAGAGAAGAAGAAAGGTAAAATGCACATGCGAGAGGAGTTGGGGCGGCACTTTTCGTTCGATGGGGCGTGAAGCGAATCGTGTGGCACGAACGCAAACCGAGTTCCTGTCTGCCTTAGCCAGGTATCTCGTTCAAGTGCTAATGCCGGCTTGAAACTTGTCTAGTAAACCAGGGAAAATTTACGAGGCTATATTTCCGCTATGCGCGCGGTGGACATACACTTGCAGGACGTTTCGGAGCCATAGGCAGATAAAATTTACTAAACGTTGAGCTGGAATTGTTACATTTATGCATTGAATACTTACAAAGTATAATTGAGAAACTATGTATTTATAAACTAATATTTTCGATTCTACGTAAAGTTTGTTAGATAAACAAATCATCAAAGAGTTCCTCGAGACTTTTAATTAAGTTTCTGGAGGAATTAGTAATTAATCATCCGTTATTTTGCTTGATGAGGGCCAATTTAAAAATCGTCAATAAACGAGCAAAGTCAATACGCCAGAAACTTTGCTGAAAACATTTACCAAAACTCGCATCAAAAGTCTTTTGCAGGGTAATCTGATGCAAAAACGAGAATAAATTGTGAATGTTAAAATGAAAGGTAATGTTTATCCTCTTCAGTAGAAGAGGCAAATTTTCGAAAAGCTAGATAAATTGCTTAAAAATGTAAAATTATTTCAACGGTGTGAATCATTTGCCTTCAGTATGTAGAAAGCAATCTGGTTCGAGCAAGAATGTGGTGTTTATATTCCATCTGAAGAAGTCTGAAGGAATTCCAATTGAAAGTCAACGCCCCGAGGAAGTTGCATTCCGTTGCGAGAAGAACGTGCTGCGAAAAATTGCACCTTACCGGTACCTGCTGGTAAGTGCCACTACGTCGTCAGTCTCAACGTCCCCACGGGCGCGACTCGAATGTTCCACATTCGCGCTCGTTTGTTCGCGCCAAACTCATTCTTGTAGCGTTCCCATTACTGTGCTGACTTTCTGCCTGGCTAAGCACGAGAAAAAGAGTCTCCTTGGATAGAATCTCGATAAAGGCAGTTCAAACGTCGTTCTATTTAAATAATCCTATCGGATGGACTCGGTGTCAGTGGTAGACAGTCAAGTTCATTTCGGCTGAAACTAAAGATCGATCGAAGGATGAGCTTTAACCTTTTTTTAAGTGTAATTCATACAAAGTTCGTGCGTATAATAGATTTCAAGGGTTTGAGTAACATAAAACTAACAAGTACGAAAATCAAAGTCAGATCGGACTGAATCCAAAAGTGATGTATCAACAAATCTCGTCAGTTATAAAATTTGATTTCATATAACCTGATTCGAAAAACATTAGTTCTTTGAAGCTATACTTCTAGTATTGATTTAAAAAGCCTTAAAGAAGGTCAAATTACATGCTTTCAACCTATTTTATAAAAAAAATCTCATATACAAAAGTTAGGTTTAAGTCAGAACTGACGTTAGGTAGACTTAATTAAACGTAAATCATATCTAGAATAGATCTCAGTAAGATCAAAATTTGCTCCAATTTTGGTTGAGAATATTGATAGGCATTTTCTAATGCTAAATCAAGCCTAACTTTGGGCTAGCTTTTTACAACCAGATGTGACTAGATAACTAATTCAGGTTAGGATACGTTCAATTAGATCATACATCTATCTACATCCAAGTCGAAAATATCTGAATATCTAATTATATAACTAGAACTAACCAGATCTTTACGAGAGCTTAAATTACTCTTTGCAAGACTTTCCACTTTCATCTTTTTGATGAGGTCTGATCTAATCTAAAGTTAAACAATTTGTCCGGATCTGGTAAGAATTCATTTTAGACCTTGAAAAGCCAACAGGCATTATAAAATGGAAACTTTCTTGGAAATTATTTGTATGATACTCTTGAAAGAAGCTTCTCTTAAACCATGCATGAATATTATAACTCTCTAGTCTATTATAGTTCTTTGAAACTAAATCGCTCTTCTGCTATCTTGGAAATTACATTTCTCAAATACGGTTTCTCGTTTTGCCTGCGCGTCTCGACAGTAAGATTCTTTTCAATTGAATTTATGCGCGCTGAAACGTGTTCCTTAGTTTGACCTGTAATGGTACTCCTTAGTTCTTCCTCAAGAGACCAGTATTGTCTGAGCGCCACTAGAAGATAAGGATTAAAGCGAATGATGTCACTGACAGATGTTTTGGGACGACACTTCTGGGACAACTAGGAAGGTTTCTCCTGAAAACAGAACCCTTTATCTTTGAATCAAATATACGAATGTAACTCAAGTTTCTCAAATTGCAGCATTATCGTTCTGCGATGCTACATTGACAGTGCTGCACTCCTAATTTATTCATTTTCGTAATTTAAATCTATCTAGATTCAAGCTTTATTTATTTTTGTTACTGCATTAACCCTAGGAGTGCGAAATGGCTTGTACGTCTTAATTCACAGTTTAAGTATATGGTTGTCTTAGTTTACCCTTACACGAGAAAATCACTGTGTCTAGTATTCATGACTAGTGGTGATCAATGTGTCCAAGTAGTCTTGACTAGTACTCGATTCGATGCCAGTAGTTCTGGTTACCAATTTGATAATTGTGACTATTTGAAACGCAATCGTGACAACTAAAAAAGTAATTATAAGAATTATGTACTCCTTGAAGTGAAAAATTTCCAAGTCCGAATATTATTCGTGGAAATGGAAACATTTCCAAGTCCGAGTATTTCGCTTAAAAGTAGAGAATTTTCCAAGTTCGCTATCGACGGTAGCGATCGAGCCGTATGTACAGTGTTTATGTTTGGTATAAATGGGAGTACTGGATCTCAAAAATGATAAAAATATAGACAATTGCAAGATTTCATGTGTAGGTCATTTTTCAGCTATTTTTCCAACTTTAACATTTTTCTTCTTTTCTTCAGTAGTCACGAGTGCGTTTCCAATAGTCACAATAGGCATCGAGTCGAGTACTAGTCAAGACTACTAAAGACACATTGATCACCAGTAGTCATGACTACTGGGCCCAGTGATTTTCTTATGTAAGGGGTCAAAAACGACGATGTTGGAAAATGTTTCAAGGAATGTCTTGAGAAATGTTGAATTTTTGCAATTTTCAACATAAACTCAACGGACCTAAGAACCTACAACAAAGTCAGAATTCTTAAAATCCAAACAGTTTAGTGAAATTCAAATTTTTCCAACACTTATCAATAGTTATCAGTAGTTTAGTGAAACATTATTAATTCAACCACGTAATTTGTTTGAAAAATCGAAATTTCATTAAAAATATTAAAAATAAACAAATTTCTCATTCGATTTCAAAAATGTAATCGAAATAATTTGAATCCGTGGACTTTTATGAAGATATTTCAAACAACAAAATATCATACTCTATTCAATGAAAAGTTGCAGGTTTTTTGTCCCAACTTGCGTGTGTGTGAACTTTGTGCGAGTGAATACACACTATACAATAAATTAATCAATTTGTGAAATTGGCAATTAAAAATCGAACAAGGCAAAACTAAAAAGGATAAATTGTGTTTGTTAACAATCGTTGGTTATTTTTAAAATTGAGGGTCCGGAAACATAACTGCCTCTACGCTCGAAACGGGGCCTAAGTGTCGTTCGACTTTCGAAATGTGGTAGTTGAAAAAAATTCTCTAAAACATGAATTAAAAAAATACAGCCTCATAAAGATCATTGTGGTGCATA
>JABFQM010001299.1:0-22521 GCA_022816865.1 Zelostemma sp. ZL-2020
CTTTTAAAAAACTGTTAAAATTTTCAATTGTTCGTCACGAGCATTTTTGTACAATTTTTTCACTCGCGTATTTTTTTTCATGAACAAGAAGATATTGTTGAATAAATTATACTCACATATTAAATGTAATTAATTATGTTGCATTATAAATATTTTTTTCAATTCGCCCTTGCATTAAAGTATCGATCCACCTTACTCGAAAAATTTGTTCAAGCCTCGAATAAAATTGAAAAGTTTCAATTAAATCAACTCTCTTTTATATTTTTCAACAACTTTGAAGTAAAAACTCAACAAGTCGCATTTTTAAGGAATAATTTATGAATCTTTAAATTGTAAAAAATAAATCGATCGAGGAAAATCTCTTCAGTCACTAATTATTTATTTATTACAAAATCTCATAATTCCCGTTTTTTTAAAATATAGTAGTCGAGTTGAACCGGAAATCCACAGAACTAAACAACAAACAATAATTAAAAAATAAATCTTCATTATAAAATTTCAATTTTCTTCTCTAAATTCCTTCCACTCAAACTGGAGCGCGTTTACACTCTAAAAGAGTAAAATTGAAGCGAAAAATCTTCACGCCCATAACATAAAGCAAATGTTTAGAAAATGTTCAGAAAGCATGTTTTGTTTCGAAAGGTCCTAATTCCTTTAGCGGCGAAGACAGCGTGGAATTCCAAGTACACGGTGGCGTAGCAATCCTGAATTCCCTCTATTCCGCCCTTTCGAAACTCGGTTTTCGCCCCGCCGAACCTGGGGAATTCACGAGGCGCGCTTTCTTCAACAAAAAATTAGATCTCGTCGAGATCGAAGGTTTGGCGGATCTGATTCACGCGGAAACCGAGCAGCAGCGCAAAATCGCCCTCTTGCAAACCGATGGTTGTTTAAGCAGCCTCTACAATTCCTGGCGCAACACTCTTTTACATTCCGTTGCGAGTTTGGAAGCGTACATTGATTTCTCCGAAGACGATAACATCGAAGACAACGTCGTAGTCCAAAGCAACGAGACTTTACGAGATCTAGCGAATCGACTCCAAAATCATCTTTCGGACGAAAGAAAAGGGGAGATTTTACGGAACGGAGCTCGCGTGATTATCCTGGGGGAACCGAACGCGGGAAAGAGCAGTTTATTCAATCGTTTAGCCCAAAGAAACGCCGCGATCGTCGCGCCGATCGCCGGGACCACGAGGGACGTTCTGGAAGTCAACGTGAACATCGCGGGGTATCCCGTTGTTTTATTGGACACCGCGGGACTCACGATTTCCGACGACCTTGTGGAAGTGGAGGGGATTCGAAGGGCCAAAGCTCACGCCGAAACCGCGGATTTCGTCGTCCTCGTCGTGGATTCTTCCAAGTTCTTTGGGTCTGGATTAACTTTCGAGGATTATCTTCGGAAATATGTTCGGGGTTTGGAGTTGGAGAAGATACTGATGAAGAAGGGGCGATTGAGCGACGAGTGCATCGTTGTCATGAACAAAATTGACCTGGCTTTGGATGGGAATTTTGGAGATTGCAAAGAAAGTGGGGAGGTTGTTGGGTTGTCGTGCCAGACCGAGAAGGGGATCGATGATTTCTTGAGTTTGATGACTAGGAAATTGGAAGCTGCGTAAGTATGGGCTCGATGAAATTCAGAAAACGAGGAATTGAAAAGATTTTGCATTTTTTTAATTTTCAGATGCGGCAATATAAACAGAGAAAATCCGACAATCAGTCAGTCGAGGCATCGAATTCACTTGACCCAGTGCCTTCGGAACATCAACGAATACTTCGAAATGAGCTCGAATAAAAATACAGACATGGTCATCGCAAATCAAAAGTTGCGTGACGCGATGCGAGAACTTGGAAAAATAACCGGTCACGTTACCACGGAAGATATTTTAGACGTGATATTTAAAAACTTTTGTATTGGAAAATAGGATTTTTACGAAAAGTGTACCTTCGAATTTTGTTAATGTTTTTTTTAAACACTCTCGGTTGTTTAAACTAGACGAAAGTGCCGTAATTGTGGACTTGAAATAAACGAGAGTTTACTGTTCATCTGTGTTTCTTTTTGAAAACGAGAGATGACGGTAGAAACATAGAACTTAAACAGATTAGAAGGGTCGTACCGGATGAGTAAGTTTCAGCAAGGCCAGCAAGAGCTTAAATCCAATTTGATCTTAACATTAACTTGATTTCGCGTACAGTTATACGGTGAATTACCCATTGCATTCATCTCAGCAAGGGTCTGCTCCAAGATTTCCCGGTCTTTGCATTTTTTGAGGGACGAGAACGTACCGAATCCGGGCTTTCATTCCGCGATCGATACGGTATTTCCTTCCGAAATCGTGCAGACGCAAACAGAGCATTTTTCACACTGATAAAAAATTCAATTCTTAATTGATATCCGATTGAAATTCGCAAATAAATCTGATAAAATTTAGTTTAATCCGAATTCGAACGGAATAAAATTATAATAACATTTTATTGCTTTTTCGAATCAATTTATTTATCAAAACGAAAGCCAAATTTTGTCCATCGCATGATTATTCGTATTCGAATGATCGAATCATCGAAATGAGAAGTCGCATCGATTTATCGAGAAAAAAATGGAAAAGACTCGGGCCCTTTTCTGCTCCGGGATCTCTATTGTCTTGATAAACTGATAGACTGGAGGAGAAAAGTCACACGACGTGCCGAGTTCGCTGATTCGAAAGAAATAATCGGATTAACATATAATACTACCGCTACACTCGATGCAGGGTAGAGTCTTTGTCGGCGGTGACTCGCTGTGATAAATAAAGCGTGAATGTAGCTGTGACCTACGCCGCGTCTCTGAAGCCCGAATACGCGCTGAAACGCGCAATACCTTGTTCTTCGATGATTCCGTATCAAAGTAACAATATACCGAGCCTCAGGCGTTTCCAGCTCAAAGAAATTCAGCACGTGTCGCGTATTACGTCGCGCTGGACGCGTGCCCCTTCTTTTAACGCAACTTCAGTGGTTGATAATTTCGTTCCCATATTAATACGTTGCATCCACAGTTCAATGGTCCTTTCTGACTCCTCATTTTTGTGGACACGAGGATACTTGGTCCCACGCTGCTCTTTCAAGTGTTATTGCTTCCAAGTTTTTTCATTTCAATTCTTCCGTTTTTTCTCCATGTTTTTATTCGCTGATTCATTCTTTGATTTTTTATTAAAAACTAATTAATAAACCTTCAAAATTATTTTTGAAAATTCGGATTTTCGTCCCTCGATTCATTTTTGGCGATGAATGAAGACAGTGAAAAAGTGATATTGCAAGAACTGCAATGTTTCGTATGGCGAAACCTTAAAATTAATCTTTAAACATGAAAAAAATTAGATGTAACGGAAACGCCGTGAAAAAGGAGGAAAAATGGAGCAAATGATGTATTTCATCCCTTCGTATTTATTAAATGTAATTGTTCTTTCTAACACGGTGATGTATCTACTCCCAGTGGATTTCTATTATTACAGATGTAACTGTTGGGTTACTCCGCGCAGACTTGTAGTAACCCTCATAACGACCCCGCGTAATCCTGTAAAAATGTAAATTTCCGTCCCCTTCAATTTGAGGAAACTGGGCTCTTGTATGCTGTAGGGTTTAGGTAAAAAAAGAAGCGAATAATCAAACACGCATACAATAGCGTTACAAGTTTCGTACATGGCATGTAATGTCTAATTTTTCAGAGATCTACACTTTTACAATGTCCAAATGTTTTTCGTCCTTTCCACAAATCACGTCGGAATGTTCGTATTTCGTTTGTAATTTTTTTCATATTTATATCAACGGTGCGATCTACCACAATTTTTGTTCCAATATCTTTACACACAGAAAGCGTAACGAATTAATTTTCCAATTCTTTAAATATGTTGCGGGGGTGCTTAAAGGTGAAAAAAGGGTTAATGAAAAAAGCACAAGGACACGGGAAGGTAACGGAACATCATTTTTATTTTACACGATTTCCATAATAATTTATAAGGGGTCGTCCATTAATTACATTAAGGAATTCCCCCGAAATTGTTACTTGCGCCACTTTATACTTCGGGCGTTAAAAAAAACATTTAAAATGTTTTTCGAAAGTTTCACGAACAATGTTTGACTTGGTACGATATAAATAAATATAAACTTCTATCTACGAAACAATGACACGTGCCTTTTGTTTAAATATCTTGAAAATATTTTAGTTCTACCGCGTCTCGTCTCCTACAACGTCCTTCCATAATTAATGATCGATCCTTAATTACTTGTTTTATTTTCCGACTATGATAATAAAGTTTTTATTCATTAAACCGTATACTATTTCGTTTTATGAACTCCTCACGTTACGATCGTACTTTTAGAATACAAAATGTGCATACGAAATGTTAACAAAAGTGAAATAACAAAAGTTCCACCCCTTCATCGGGAGTGAACAATTAAACTTCAGGCGGCAATGAAAGTATCATTGAATCCTGAGATAGTTCATCCACTGACTGCTCCGAACCTGATGGCAAAAAATTGAACTTCGAGTTTGCAACGATAGAAATGTTTCTCCCTTAATTCCTTGGAGTGAAAAACTGGCACTGCTATTTTCACTCCAAGAAATTTAGAGTGTTCCGCGCTGAAAAAAACGTGGAGAAAATAATGTTGCGATGTTATTCGCGAGTGGTGAGTATTTTGCAATTAATTTTATGGTACGAACCCTGATTTTGATATACAGAAGAAGTAGGGCTTTTGCAAGTGATTGGACTCAACTGTGATTGTTGCAAACACGGCTGATGTTGTTGTTGGTGCTGAAACGAGTACGTGAGCCGCAGATTTATGTGTCTGCCAAATTCTTCCGCATTCGCTGTCGGATTGGTAGTCAGTTGGTGAACTGGAAATACACTATAGAATGTCCCATATTCGATGTGTTTCTACCTTCATTTCTTACAGTGAAATTGCGCTCTAGAAAGAACGAAAAACTAACTCTGAAAGAGCGAAATTTCACTCTAGGACCATAAAACTTCATTTTCATTTGAACTTAAATTTAAATGAAGCCAGAACTTTTTTATTTATTCAACGTCTTGGAACACGCATTCTCATTGAAATTGCATAATTTCGTTTTTTTACATTTCGAATTCTTTTTTTAAAAAGCCTTTGCAGTACAATCCTTTTAGGACACTTGACAAAAAAGATAGGCGGATTAGTGTAGCGTTCGTACAATGGGGATGAAAGACTCGTACGTCGTTCTATGCAGGAAAAGAGTACGATATTCTTACATGTAACATGTAACGCACTATACAAATCCGCCTGTTCTCGCTTTCATTTTTTTGTGAGTGGCTTAAGTCAAGCGCGGGAGTCGGGATTTGTATCATGATTCAAGGGCTGTATTTCGAGTATTCAGAATAGCTGATAACGCGAATAACTTAACGAACACGGAGAAAATGATTCCGCAAGATCGAAATCTGAAAATGTCGCGATTTATCTTCCGCGAGGAATTCGATTGCGATTCGTGTAACTTCATTTTTGTTTGTTTTTTTGTGTTCATATCTCGTGAAATTATTGATGAACAAATAATTATTACGAAAATTGAGAATTCGCGATGTTCAATTATTGAAAATATTTTGTAAATGTTACGAAGTATTGAAAATTCCCGCGAACGCTTTCTTTTTGTTGAAGTTTCTTTCGATTTTTTGAAGTTTGTTGAAAAACGAGCGAAGTTTAGATGCGACGGAAAGGTGTTTCGCGAAACTTCGTATCTCGTCGATTTTACAATTTTTCTTGAATTACTTTTCAGTTTTTTAACTCGAATAAACGGATTTTTATTTAAAGAGTATCAACGTTCAGATGACTGAAAAAATCAATTTATTCGACTTGAAAAACTAACGATTCGAAGTGTAATTCAAAGAGTTAAGCAGCAACGATCGTGAGTACAGAAATATAGCGAAATCGACGAGATACGAAGTTTCGCGAAACACTTTACCGTAAAACTAGAGTAATTATTTTTTATGTCTATCATTATGATTTATTAGCAAAATTACGCAGCTTTCGAACTTTCACAGAACCTTTGAACAATAGACTGTAAAACTTTACAATGGAATCTTTTTCTCGAAATATAACGATGCAGACATTTCTCGTTCGAAGAACTCCAAAAAATTGATAAAACTCGCGTAAATTGCAATTTACGGTGACTAATCGAAGAAATATGACAGAATTTCTTACCATGCTGTCCTTTGCTTTTTCCTGTGTGTAAGTGTTTCTTTTGCCGTGCTCTGGAATTTTGGAACCATACTTGTGTCACTCTTTTACTTAATCCAGTAACGTGTGCTATCCTTTCCAAATCTTGGCCGTCAGGGTTACTATCTAGTTGAAAATTGGCTTGAAGTACCGATAATTGCTCTTCGGTGAAGGTAGTTCTAACCCTTTTTGCTTTGTTTCCACATTTATGACCAGTTTCAGAGTCACCGCCTTCTGAAAAGTCCTGAGTAAATATTCTCTTGCATGAATTTTCGAGTTTATTAATTATAAGATCGGAATTTCATTAAAGTGTCAATAAACCGTCGCACGAGATAAATGTTCGTATTTACATGCACTGAACTCGATCAGTATCTCCCATTTTAGATGTATGCAACCACAAATCAAGATTCTGGTCAAGAAATCGTCGCTCTACGTATTCGAATAATAATTGAGAAAGATTGGAAAAGGATCACAGTTTGAAAAAATCTCCAAAAACGTTAACTCGTGTTGCAAAACTCGTCTTTTTCGTAAGAACATCGACACATTTGCTCGATTAATCTGCATTACGATATTGTTTTTTCAGTGTTCTTTTCAACGATTGGAAACCTTTTTCAAATGTTTTCAAAATTGCTTTTGTAGCACAGAAACAGTTGCACGATAGGTAAAAGCGACACAGTAAGATTCAAAATCAAAATGTCATAACGATATTTAATATGAGATGCATACATTTCGTTCAAAAATTAACCAGGGAAACTGGAAACTAGAAAAATGTACGAGTAGATGATACCGCGATAAAAAAAAGGAGAGAGCTGCACATTAATGGGAGATTATAAACTTTTCTTTCTTAATTTAATGACTTCGTTACAATCTTACCATCGGAGGAAGTGTTGTTGCCTTCGACAACGTCCAGATAATGAGCTTTACAAAGCAGTCGAGCATCTATGAGTGCGAATTGCTCTCCCGTCGATAATTGTCGAGAACAGGCATCGCACGCGAAACATGCCAAGTGATAAACTCTTTCTCGGGCTCTGCGGACCCAGTCGCCAGCGCCTACGCTGCGACCGCATTTCGCACATTTGGCACCAAAGGCTCTACAAGCAGAAAATATATTCAATGCAACACCGTTAATTCCACATCGAACACTACGCTGAACATGAACGGATATCAATCTGCGAATTCAACGTTTTCGAGAAGAAAATGTAGCGATGAACCCGAAATTTCAATCTAAAAAAGATGGATCATATTAGATCTAGATTAGACCTGAATCAAACTCCAGTTTAGCTAATGAGAGGCCTGATTTGGGCCCAGTTGGGCCTATTTTGGACCTAGATTTTTCGGAAGAGTCGTCTAAGGTACCCATGTGAAAGAAATCAGGTCCTAATTAGGTATAATATTGGGAAGACCTGATTTAGAACAAGATCAGGTCTAATCAAGTCTGATCATTATAAAATCAGGTCCAAATTAGGTATAATATTGGGAAGACCTGATTTAGAACAAGATCAGGTCTAATCAAACCTAATCTGGGTCTAAATCAAGTCTGCCCATTATAAAATCTAGTTCGAAAGCAACTTTTTTCACATCGGAACTTTCAGTTGAATTACAATACGGTAGCAAGCAGGGTTGAAAACAGAAGTGAAAAGTTCTAATCGGCGATCAGCGTCATTCGCGATGGGTGGTCTAGTTTCAGTGTCGGCGCACATCGATGCGTGTACACCGAATAGCAGTATCATTCGCAGGAGTAGGCGTCGTCTCCCGGCGCGATCTCAACCATGCATTTCTTAAGCCGCTGCTCTTTTCCGTTAATACCACTCGCACAAAATAGAACATAGATTGATTCAGTTGCTTTGTATCCCGCGATGTTGCGCGCGGTATAAATGATCGCGAAATCATTTCCCCGTTCATTAATTTACGAGCATACATTCATCCAATCCGAACATGAAAATTTCATTTCGAAAAGAATCCTGACAAGTGCACAATTCGTGTAAGGATCTCGAAAATTACGACTCGCGTTTATTTGTTAGCGTGAAAAAATAAAATCGTGCGAGAAAATCGTACAGAATTTAAAGGTTTTAACTAAGGCTCGTGTACGCTCCAACGGAAGTTTGAAGGTCCAGTATTGGTGTAAAAGGTAGCTTTGCCTTGGTAACAGGATACAAGACACACGCATGCACTGCCAGATAAATGGCCAACAATATTATGCATCGAGTGAGAGAGCTGGCGCGATCCGCAGACAGTGGCAAGCTGCTGCGCTCGGTAATTAAACAACGACTAGCACCCATTAGCCCATTATCATATTCATGAACACGGAAAGTGCATCCCGATTTCAAGCTTTGGATTGTCTCTACATCTTTCCCCGATGCCTCTCCGTCACCCTCTCTCCTTCGTGATTCTTTTGCACACGCGTAGGAAATATCTTATATGTTGGAATAATAAGGGATTGCGTTAATTCTCAGCCACGCGACTACTCTGGTGGGCTTGAAAGGATCTCAACATGCACGATATCTGTGTTAGGTACGCTGCTGCTATCCCTATTACCATAGCTCATCCCCCCACTGCATTTCAGAAAAGAAAGTGTCGTTGTAAAATAAACGAATGCAATTTAACACTACATAACCGAGCGCATATAAATAGAAATGCACATGCCATTTTTGACGTTTTAATGAACGCTTTCTTTGCATTGCGAGCTTCGGTTTTCGAAGTTGCGAACTGCAATTTTTTCTGTATTTTCTTGTTACGTTATCACTAGCTCTTGCGATATCGTATCGTGAAATTCTGCGCTTTGAAATTGTGGGGTGTTAAAAATATTTAGAAACATCCGAATGAAATTTAATCGTAACATGAACTATTATGATCGTAAGTATCAATGCTCGTTGATCGGAATCATCATACCGCGATTCGCATACTTGAAATATCATGCTTCCACTACACAGATCGTGCGATATCGTTTTCTCAGTGTGAAGATGCATGTACGAGATAAAAGGTAACTACTTCTATTGCTCTTGCGATTACGCTTGCGTGAGTTTCGTAAGAGTACGTTTTCTCATTTGATCGAGTGCGAACCGCTGAATGAAAATTAATTTAAACAATTTCTTAAAAAGTCGAAAAAGTTGTAAATCGATAACATTGTTTTCCGCGTGGTTATCATTTAATTGACGGGATGTTTTCTTGTGTTCTTCGTGAAATATAATTAAAGATTAACGAGCGAAAAAAGTTCGTTTCAGATATCAATTGGATTAATGCTACCAATTTGATACAGAATTATCTCGATGTTTCGCCAATAACAGATAAAAGAAATGTGAAAGTTATAAATTCGGCTAATATAAAATCGACGCACCCGATAAAGTGATGCCGAAAGTAGACAAGCATGCTCAAAATTCAAATCTCTTGCGTGATTTGGAAGTTTAATTCAGTCGTGGGCGTGACGGCAATGAAATTTCCATTGCGGTAGAAGAGAGGCTCCGGCATTATATTAGCATTCTCTTAAGAAACAATAGAATTATCTGCGCTACGATTGCTGTCGCAATCAGGTCTAAAATCTTTTCCCGCGTAGAAAAATTGCACGGAAAAAGGCGGAAAAACTTGGATGTATAGGTGATCATCATTAACGCAAATTATATACCGTAAATGCTCATAATCGCATTTTTCAATCGAAAGTCCTCGACTTTCCAGCAGCAGTTTTTATTTCGAATGATTTGTAGCGATCGTATATGCCGTGTTGAAATTCCGTGCCGTCGCATAACAGTCTTCGGAATGAAACATTGCGAATCAAAAATTCGGTGTTTATTCGGCGCGAGGATTTTTCCTTTAACAACGCCTGCTTTTTTGCCGCGAAAGAATTTACGAAAAAAATTGGGAAACGGCGCGCTCGCCAAAGTACAATTAACATTCGTGTTTCTTTAAGAAACATATTGTGTTGTCCAAAGTGACAACTTTAACGCCCCATAATGACAAGCAGTTTTGTTGAACCATCATTCTCTTGAATCCTGAAGTCATTTTGGGCTCTACAAATATATTTTCGACGCCTTTTTTCGTATACATTTGTATAAAACTTGATAAACAATTTATCGATCAATAAGTTGTTAAAGAGTGGCTCAGTTTTGATTAGCTTCGATTGAATTTCAGTCGAAGCGAGTAAAAACGGAGCCCTTCTTTTGGTCGCGAGTGAAAATATGACTCTTTCAGATTTAGTGAGTGTGGGAGGTCCAGAGGAATCCACAACGTAATTTTTTGAGTCATGCTGATGTCTGTTAATACTGGCTTACAATGACCCAGCGGTCAACGGGATCTATGAACTGCGATTCGCATGGTGAGATAACAAAGAATATGATTGTAGAGGCCGACATTTTTTTTCTTCTTTCCATTCATCCTGTCTCTTTCACATTCGGAATCGCATTGAGTAAGATGAATGACAAGAAAGTATCCGCTTTTTATTGATATAAGACTAAACCGTAGTTTATCATGATATCGCCTGCGAAATTTCGCGTATAGGGTCAATGCCGATATTTGCGACGCGAAAAAAAGCAAAGTCGAACATCCAACATCACGTTTTTTAGGTGCATTGTTGTAAGAATACTTTCGGTATCAATAATCGTCAAACGGAAATTCCTGGAACTAAAAAAGGCTTGATTGAAGTCTGAAAAATGCGATTAAATAATTCGCTCGGAAGAACCGGTCGGCGGCTATCAACCGTCGGCAGTAGCGGCTGGTGACTTAACGAACCACCTAAAAAAGAGTGAGCCACCCCTTACTAAAGATCCATGCCGAATTATACGCTTTATCGCAGACTTTTGCAATGGCAGAATCAAACGAGCTTTGAAAAAATGAGTAAAATTTACATCGTCGCGTCAAATCTACACGTTTTTACGCACATTTTTTTGCACAATATGTGGATTAATATCCGCGCATCACGCCAGATCATCGACACTCGACAACGCATATCATACGACTTTTTTCTCCATTTTTTTACATCCAGACTGGTGGAGAAAAAGAATTGAATTACTGTGATTCCGGGCACATTTCTAGCATGATTGATGCGTCGATTATGCCGATAAATGCAGAATCATGCGCGTAAGTTTCTGATGAAAATAGCGAAATGCTCGAAAATAATGAACGGAGAACGAATAATTCTTCGCGAAGAAAATTAAAAGCATCTTTAACGGTAACTGAATTTTTGAACGCAAGATTATGAGATTAACTTACAAAGCATAGTCATGTCGGCAGTAAAGACGCGAGGCCCGCAGAAAACAGGAGTGCTGATCATGTAAAGGTCTGGTGCAAGCGCAGCATCTCAAACATCTCGAATGCCAAGTTCGCCCACCGACACACAATATTGTACGTTCACGTATTCGTTCTCCACAACCACCGCATTCCATAATCCCAGTTGTCATTGTTGTTTCTGACCCGACAATATTTGTGGTGCTCTCATTTGCAAATTTTGATGTTGGACCTTCGCAGGTCGAGTCTTGACTCGTGTCTTCTGTTTCTGTCTGTAAACATAAATATATGACATTTTCATTAATCCTAGACTTGGAATCTGAGTCTGGAACTGATCACTCTGATCCAAAATTGTTGCCAACGACATGAATCATGCGTTTGAAGACTAACTGAATGAAATGACGACGTTTTCTAGCCTGATTAGACCTATTAAGATCTGATATCAGCGATATCTGACCAGATTAGACCTAGTACGATCCGATATTAGAGATTTCAGGTCTGATTAGATCTACTAAGACCCGATATCAGGCCAGATTAATTTGTTCCGTACTAACAAACAACTTTTAATAAAAACATTGTTGCATAGTTTCAATTTTCGTATAACTATTGAAGGTAAGTGAAATTCGAGTACAGAAATCGATATCGCCTTTGATGATACGTGACAGAATGAATCGACAACCCTATTTCGCGGCAAATACATGCACGGAGCAACTTTCCTCCGAGTTCCCGTCATGTGTGAACAATGTAATCCACTTTGTATATTTCTCTAACGAATGATACCGGTAGTGAGATTATACCAATGGCTATGTGCCTAATCCCTATGTGAGCAGTTGAGAAATTTTATTCCCCATTCTAGTCTCGTTATGCCAAATTGTAGCAGTTTCAGTATATAACTAAGTTGCTGCCATTGAACTTGAACATTCGGAATTGGAATAAACGTCGATTCGGCATAATTTTTAAAATTGAAATAGAAAATGCAATTCGGATCTTAAAAAATTACTTGTGGTGAATATAAAGAATATAAAGTAGATATGATATCATGATCTTAGTTCATATTCATCGAAGCGTAAAACGTAGCTCACACTTTAAAAGTTGTATTCCTCCATGCACGCTTTATCAGGGCGTATCTTACATTTCTTTTATCGAAGATTTGAAAAAGTTTAAAAAAGTCGTGAACATCGAAGCGAGCGTGACTGATGTTAAACTATCGCCCATCATAGTGTGGCTACGCGGATGGTTAGGATGTACTGGGGTTGTAGAATGCATTGTATTTTGGAGTAGGTAACTGTGGCTTCACCTATTCTATGTGAGAACTAGCCCCCTGAATTAAGAACACGCCATACCCTGTTATTTGTATTCGGCATCTATATCACCCGACTTCCCTTCTGTCATTCTCATTCGTTTTCTCTCATTCGATCGCCCCTTCTCCGTCTCTCGCGTACTTCGATTGTTAAGTATATAAAGGGCGTGATATTTTGAGGGATTTGGCAGCAACTTGCATCCTACCGAGCATGAAGCTGCTACAGCATTTCAAGTACATGCATGACTCCATGTTTCGACATGTCCCACCGTGCAAATTTATGACAATAAATTAAGGGAGTTACAAGGGTGAGTACCGAATATTACCCCTCATATAGGAACAAAAGAGCCACCAAGAGCAAGCTAAAGGATTTGTACCTTCATCATTTCTCATGTTTTTTATTGGCGATACGCCCCTTAGATGATAAAGTCATACGTCCTTTCGCGTTATTTAATTATCTACATTGCGGCTCACCCGTCACATCAAAATTCGACGGCTAAAACTGTTTCCATGTTTCAACTATCGTCTGAACAAATTATTGATGAAAAAGATTCTCTTTTTCAGAAATTTGCAGAAACGCGAAAGACGAATGATAAAAAAGTATGTATCTTTTATTCGAATAAATATTCCAAGTTGTTTAAAAGTTCAAGATTAGAAACTGCATTTTAATTTTATAAAACTTGAAAAGTTTATAGCACATCCATAATGCGATTTTTGATAAAGTATAAGTGTCATACTGCATGCTTGGTTCTACTTGATTCCTCCTCACCGGTGCATTGTATTACTCAGCAAATTTATGATCTCTGCTATCCATAACCGCTTGGGTCCTAGAAACGGCATGACTTTTCATTTAAAAACGAATGAAGCACCGGCTTAAATGGCAGACCGTGTAGAAGAAGAAAAAGAAGCGAAAATATTTTTCATACTTTCTTATAATTGCAAAACATCGGTTTTCGTTCACGTAATTGAGATGTTTTACGATTATTATTATAATGTCAACAAAGCGATTAGAAAGGAGCTCACGACTTCTATTGTAGGTATTCTAAATAATCTTCCAGAAAATAGGAAACGTTGTCAAAGCGAGCGGTGTTGAGAATTTCGCCTTTCATTCATCGAAAATGACATACGATTTTCACTTTCTCGATTGTACTTAAAGAAGTACTATTATGTAATGATACAATCGTTGTATTGTAATGGGCGGTTTATCGGGAGAAGAAGGGTAGCCGCATCTCGCCCGCATATGAATAGATGAAGAGAAGCAAGGCGAGGGGCGTCGGAAAGAGTGCAATGTTGGAGGCGGTACAGTTTTATGGAAAATTCGATCCGCAGCCGTACTCTTGTCCCTATTTACCATGTTGTTGCTGCGCTGTTGCTGGTTTTTCACGATTCCTGTATTCGGAAATTCCTTCTCGAACACCAAACGAAATATTTCGTATGACACAGTTGAATCAACCTGAAATATTCCTACATGCTTCTAAAATCGATTGTTTCATCTCCAATTGTTGTGCATTTGTTACTTGTTACAATTTCTAGTTATTCTTCAAAAGTTTTCCCGAACCTTGCATATCTCTTTGGTATATTTTTCTCAATACTTGTCGATTTTTCGAACGGAACGTTGTTTTTGTTAAACACAGTTGTCAGTGATTGCGACAATAATTTGTTTCTCTGAAAGTATGTTCAAGTTGCCGGTTCTAGGGTCGGTTCGTATATTATTGTCGTTATTGTGGCCACGGACCTGAAAGGTACTGACATCTCGCATAAAGCGAGTGAAAAAAGAAGTATCGCTTTCAATGCGTAGTCCTTGACGACGCAAACCGAAAGTGACACGGCTCCACAGGACTCGTCGCCACATAAAACCCCACGGCAAACTCACGGACCCCCCGTCGTTCGGCTTTCAGCCTCAAAAGTCATACCTCGAAACCTTTTCTTCGAGGTACGAAACCGATACCGATACTGGTGTGGAATACGAAACGCCACGATTTTGAATAGAAATCGCCCTCGATTGCTTAAAATGCATGTACCGCGAAATTCATTCGTGGATCTGCATGCTCATTCTACAGTAAATAAGGCAATGAACTGAGAAAAAGGATTACACACAGGACAAATCCGCTTTGATCCAGAAAATCGGATTTAATGGTATAAGCTTTTGAGCACAGTTCGCGTTACTAAACCAGTCGCTCGATTTTATTTCAGTCATTTAAAATATTTGAATCTTTTCAGCCATAAATTATATACCTACAACAACGATGAATTTATGATTTATTGTTATTTTGTCGGTTCAAATGTCTCATGAAATATTAATTTAATACTTAAATTTTTAAGATCGGTATATTTTATCGATCGAATCGGCGTCGACTTAATTTCTGAAACAATGATTTTATGCTGCTTCCATCCCTCGAAAAATTCCGCTTCGTTATCTCGGGATAAGAGGTTCGCAGCGTCCGGTCATCAATATCATTAGGTAGTTTTTTATCGATCGGGGACACCGCTACGTCGTTTGATGTGATAATTAGCCGATAAAATTGTCTTGACTACAATAACAACTTCATTTATAAATTCAACAACGAGTTCATGACATTCTAATGAAGATTAGACAATTTTGAATGTATTCGTAAAAACTGTTCGTTCCTTCATGGAAAGTTGTTCGATGTTTTACAGAAGTGATGAAAACAAATTGTAACTACCATAACTTATCCTCTCTAAATTTTCTAAGATGCCCCGATGAATATTCCAAGCGCGAGGTTCGGTAATGAATGTTTTCGTGAAAGTTTGCACATCAATTTAAGTTATGAAGTTTGACTCGAGTACATTTAAAATTAATGCATCATTGCACAATAATAATAGATAAATAGTTGCAGTACTCGATTTCATGCTGAAATCAGGGATGGCAAGTTTCAGTTTAGGAACGAGATTGAAAAACGTACGAATAAACTAGGAAGCACGATATTTTTAATCTCTTAAAAACGCCGAAGCGCGCATACACGAACAAAAAAGATAAATGTCTTTGGTAAAAAGAAGAGAAGAATAAATTGCGAGTTGGAACGGGATTTACCCTCTACCTTATACATTTTTCGAAGATATAGACTCCCTTTTGCTTGTTTTTCTTTCACCTTTGTGAGTCCAGGTGACAACTTGACAAAGTGGCTCACTAGGAGCGTGTGTCTTCAGTTACCACATTTTAAGAGGTGGAAGACAAAATTCAGTTGAATCCAACGATACGACAAAAGAAAAGGAAAAGTGCGTTCCATTTGTATGTATTCCACTTACACGTGTAAGTTTTCGAGTATAAAAATCTCTCGAAAGTAATAGATGTGCCACCGTATATTGACCGCAAGAAATCTCATTGTGTGTGACTATTTTTCGAATGGATATAGAGGAGAATGAAGTGGGCAACATGAATGAGAATTTAGTAGGTGTGAGAGAGGGGTATCAAAAGAGAGAGAAAGAAATACAAAGGGCACGAGCCCTTCACGCCTTTTCGTAGAAGTTGCCTTTTGCAGTTTGATCTTCTCGTCCTTCGTCGACTGGAAAAAATGGCTGGTTCACAATAAGGATCCTTAAGAGTGGCTGCGATCAAAATGCATTTAAAAAACTATCCGACTTTAGAATTTATGGCCGAATCACGCTACAATAAGGTCAACAAATCATTATTATATATTATTTACTCATTAATTATATTATGCATACCGGAGGAACAGATCAAGAGAAAAATTGATCTCCGAAGAATTCGGCTTTCGTATTCGCTTTAACATTTATTTATTCGATCTATAAATTTGTTATGAATTAAATAGATCTTGTGTTGTTTACACGAAAAGTGTAATCATTCGATTGGAATAATTCTATCTGTTCATTTACAACTTTCCATCGGTTTAATGAACAAGAACATGTGTTAATGTTTGCGAAGGATTACGAATCCTGTGTCAATTCTGCTCCGTCAACTCTCCCTGTTACATCTTCCTCTGTTTACTGTTTTGTACGGTTCCTTTGCTGTTCATTTGGCTCAAACGTGACTACATATTCTTTAAATTTCTTGGAGTAATTTCAGGGTATTGAAAATATTTAAAAACGAAGTAATAACAATTTCCTGGTTTATTTATCCAGAAAACGTGTTCATTTATTCAAATCGCGATTCGAATATCGTAAAAATTACGATATTGTTTTCCTAACCAGTTTAACGTGACCATCGCTCGCTTTTGCAATAAAAAATTCATTTTAATACATCATCGTGTATGTGTTACATTTGTACACCACTGAAAAGCCATTTTTGACATTTAAACAGTTGTTCCGTGAGATAAGATTTAAAAAGTCATTGCTGGTCGTAATATTTTACCGGGTGCATTACAATATAATGCGCTAAAAATGAATAAGTGCTCTGCTCAGCATGCTATCAATGGAAGGTTATCCACTCTCATTATTTTCAAGGAACATTTAAATTTGTAAGTAAACAAATAAAAAATCTCCGTCTGTACTAATGATTCCTTAATACTGGCTATATTTCACAAGGAATTAATTTCTCTCCGCGATTTTTTCGATGACGCTCGTTGTAATTTAATTATTTAATTATTGTTGTCATTTCATAGGAGCTTAATTAAGATCCTTCATTAGTACAAAAACTTATCGATGTGAGAATACTTCATTCCGAAAACCAATATCGCGAGAATCGCAATGTGTATCGCAAAATCATCCTTCAAATCTCGAAATATTATTCCTTTTAAAAACGTCATAAAATCCGATGCCGAGATAACATAGTCTTTTTTCTCGTAAAATTCGTATCATACATTACGGTCTCGTTTTTTTTTCAGCGTTGAATTAAATCCATCGTAATTTTTGTGTAAATGACGTAAAAGGTACGCGCCCGTTGATATTAGTTTGTTAAAAGTTACGTAAAAAAGATAATATTGACTCGAGCAGCGAATTAGTAGCTGCAAAGGTCGGCAACCTTTCGTCGGTAGCGGACCACACTTGATGAGCTCGTAGTTCTTGAGAGCCAGTTCGAGATATATTTGTCTTAGTCACATATAAATGATGTGCGCATACTTAGGCTAAAACATCTTAATTAAAGATGAACTGATGAAAATATAAACGGGAATATTTTTCACTCCGCGAAGTAAAAATAAACAATCAACGCATTATCTCATATTTCAAACTTAACATTGCACTGTGGGAATGTAATTATCACCCGTACTCGCAAGTAACTCATGGAGTTGCCGGTTTGTTGTAATTTTATCGGTATTGCCGTATCAGCAGTTTTGATTCGACAAATTTATATCCCTGTAATGACTGCTTTTTCCAATATTTTGTTATCATTCTCTCATGAAAATAAAGAGTCTGAACCTTTTCTAAGAAAAAGGTCCATCGTGCAGATTCCTCATTTGTGAATGGCAATTAACGGATCAAAAGACACTAGATGAGCATCATCATATGCAATATTTAACTTCCAAAGATTGAGTGAAGAATTGAAGATTTCGAAGTCTTCGCAAAGCCAAAATCGTGATTCTTCAGAAGCTAGAATACCGAAAGTTTATCCCTCACTGCGTGCAACCTGTTTTTGTTTATCACTGTTTGAATAATGTCTAGCGAATAATTGGTTTACGCCTGAGAACATGGAAATTTGTATCGTACACGATGCTCGTAGATGAGGCGATAGAAGTGCTGGGTAGAGAAGCTGGTAGGAACGATCCCTAACGTAAGAGTTCACCAACACACGTATATGAAAATCCGTGCAAGGAATCAAACTCTCAGGAATTGAATGCAAATCCGCCGCACTGTAACGACGGCAAAGGAAGTAAAGGAAAGGCTTGAGTATTGCGACTCGATAGGAGCTCCTAATCAACGCCAAATCCTTGAATTGCAATGGCTCTTGAAACGGATTACGATCTATTCAACAAAAAAGATCGATTTATGCAACTCGAAAATAATCTCGCGGACTCTAGTTTTCCAATTTGGGGGCTTTAATCATGTCTAAAAGATTGATAACTTTGAGGATATCACACCATGTTTTCGCAATTCTTTGGAGTGATATTTCACTCCGGAAAGGGTACAAAATACCACCACTCAGAGTGAGTTTTTCGCTCTTCCAAAAAAGGGAAATCTTAGTCCGAGGAATTTAGAGTGTGATGTGTGTGAAAAATTTTTATTGCACTTTTGTGTGATTCTCGCTTTTTGATTGCACAATTTTCGTAATGAACTTTCTAGATCCCGCAATTTACGAGCCATTTTCACGTATCGTACCGTTTAATCTATATTTTTTACTGTAGATAATGATAGGTTCGTATTTTCCCATTTCATATCTTTCTTTCGCCACTTAAATCGTCCAGAAAGAACTTTGCGAAACATAAAATTTGCAGAGTTGATAGAAAAAGTAATTATCTGATCGATATGGCATGAAAAGGACGACGCGGAAGTATTTAGTGAGAAAACAAGGGCTGCAATCTCTTCAGCGTCGGAAAATTGAGGTATTAAACTACGAAGGGAGATTGTCTTTATTTGCAAAATATTAAAATTATGCGGACGATACGAGAAACTAACCGCAGCGAAATACTCTTTATTACTTCCAGAGGCTCGTTTCCCACGAATTCCGCGTACGTAAAAAATAATCGTAAATTGTTTATTGGTACGACAGTACAGCGTAGAAAAATTCGTGATTTGCAAAACTGTCTGTAACTGTAAATCGAAGAAGAAAATGTGGAATTGGAAACAAAAACTCGAGAAATACTATAAACGTAGTATTTTCGAGTTCTTTGACCGCACGAAAAATGTTTTCTCAAGTTCATTCATCTCGATATAGAACACATTACATAACGTTTTGAAAAACACAACTTAACTATCCGTTTAGAAGCAACACTCGTTTTCGGCGGCGTCATTGACCGCATAATATACGACCCAAGAGATCCGATCATCCCACTAGCATCTATTTTTCATACCGTTCCGAGAGCATCGTAACATTTTTTTCTTTTCTGTCAAAGACATCGGAACACCTTTTGAATTCATTCAAAAGAACCTGAACCAATTTTCGCTTTCCAGGAATTTACGAATAGTTATATGGAAATATTAATCATCGGGTTCTTCTACGATTCGATCGACGCGTTTTTATAATTATTAATTCATTCGTGTAATTTTAATGCAAGTCGAATATATTTATTCACGTAAATAACGGCGTTTATGCTGAAAATATAAATGATAGCTCCATTTTTGACGTAAAAAATGTTGATTTTATCGATCCCTCGCATAATTTATAATCATTTCAAACTGAGATATTGTTCATAAACGCTAATTTGGCAAAAAATTGAATTAATGGAAAGCGAGTGCGATGCTTTAACAAAATAAGCACAATTTGTTGAAAAGTTGTACCTTCATGTTTATGCCGTGAGAAGAAAGAAAGCGCAGACTTCGTTATATCAGTCTTATTTTACGAAAATGAGGTCCTTCGATTGATCCATCACAATTTTCCAACATTGTTCATAATTGACCAATGTTCCTCGATTTTTCACGAAAATCACTTCACGAGTTTCAATGACGCACGTTTCGTATTCCAGTTATGTTAAACATAGCACCCGCGATCTGTTTTCTTACATCCCTTCAACAAAGAACTACTAATACTGTACTAATAAACGATAAACACTGCCGAAGAACACGACACATCGTACCAAAAAGACTCCGGAATTCGATAGGTATTGATACCTAGTGAAGGAACGCGAAATGCACGAACGAGTGGCAGCAGAGGAAGCTGCTTCAAGTTTATTTTTGGGAGGAGCGAAAGCGGGTTTTCCATGCAAGGCGTGGTTAAGGTACGAGGACACTGATTGGCTGCTCGAAATACGCCCACAGCCCTCCCCTATGATTTTCCGGTTGGATGATGGAAAGTTGGTAGGAGACTGAGTACATCGCTACTGTGGGGTTACCGAACTAGTAATCTTGCGACTATCTGATTGGTAAAGATTATTCAAGCCTATGTGGCAGTAAATTTTATTGGAGAAATTTCTGTTATCGAGCTCTGTTGTACGACAGACATGGAAAAGTGTTTACAAAGCAGAGGCCGCGTAATAGTAAACGTTTAACTTGCACGCTCTGCCAGAACTACGCAGACATGCGCACATTTATTTGTCTGGACCAATGCTAAAGTTGCATCGTAAGTAGTCGGGATCGATCACAGACGAAACATGGCTTGACTTTTTCTACATTTTCGTCGTAAGGAAGATTCCATTTTTCAGAGTTTTGTTTTCTCATTGAGATCGAGGAAAAAGTGCGACCATTTTGGAAAATCGTACTTGATAGAAAATGTAGCCTACGAAATTTTCTAGAGAAAACATTTTTGATAACTTTTTATCAAATCGAAAAAATTGAATTTGAAAATTGTCGTTTCTAGCATATTAAACAACAATTTTTTTTAATACAAACAATTATTGAACTAGAAACTGTTCTATATCTCGACATATTTCGGATGAAAAACTTGGTCTTTTATTACGAAAATGGATAAAGATTTGGAACTGGAGCACTGCGAAGTTTTGTTGTTCGATGTTATTGTACATAAAAGAAATCATGTGGTTCCTTTCAAAGATATTCTGAAGAAAGTCATAAAGCTTTTGACCGAAACGTTAAATTATGAGACACATAAAGTCTCATTATTTCTACAAACTGGCAATTGTAACGTTGTAAAGTACGTGTTATTTGCTTATTTGAAATTAGAGTTTTCAGCTCAATAAAGAGCACTTTTGTTCCCAAAAAGCGAGTTGTTTCTTCAAAAATTAAAATCTGCTTCATATTTCAGCCAAATATGTACTGAAAACGAATAAAGAAATTGCAACAAACAACTTGCACAATCGTGGAAAAAATGTTGCATTATACTGCCTCGTAATTACATATTATTTTCGACCTTAAATGCGTTTTTATGCTTTCTAACATTTTCGCTGTAAATCTCCTTCCGTCTGCTTCTCCGATGCGAACTTTTGCTTAATTAATATAATATAAAACTCTTTTGATCTATAATTTCTTTCATGTTTATGATCTTTTATAATAAGGGGTACGGCATAATGATGCAAGGCAAACTACTGCAATTTCTGGACTTACAATTTCAATCAAAAATAAAAAAATTGTCCATTATGATTTTATGATGTAGCGGTATTCTCTTTTGGCTCGTTAAGCGTTAGTTAGCAAAAAAAAACGAACTTAATAGACTTTCCCAGAAAATCTGCGACTGTCATAAAAAATCATGACTCTTCGCGTGTCTGCACTCGCGATGTTAAAACATTGTCCCCATTACCTCTGAAAACCATTCTTACTCGAAAATTACGGTACCGAAAAGTTACAAATTTATGTTATAAACAAATAAAACCAAAACCTACATCTGAAAAATCAGCGAACAAAATAAATGTTGCTTCATTCGTTGTCATTCTCAATTTGTTCGATGTAGGGGAACATGGGGCAAAGCGGGGAGGAGCGAATATTTTGTTATCAGTTTAACGCTATCTATTGTGCGTCACTCGAACTTAGTTGTTGAGGGTCCCCGACATTTTTCATATGTTATTATTAGTATTGATCGAACAGGGACCTTGGGAGGTGACGTGTACACAGATTTGGAGCTCCCCGAGGCGAAATTTTTTCACGATAAATTGAGTCCATTGAGGACCGTTTGAGGTTCGAAGTGAGGGCTACTTTGAGACTTTTGAGGTCTCGGAGGCAAGCGACTTGCATATGATTCGAAGGACCTCATTTGGACCTCAATGATGTACTAATTGCCGGTTTGAGCAAGTTGAGACCCATTTGAGGACCAAAAAATGTCCTCAAGAAGCCCTCCATAGTCT
>JABFQM010001300.1:0-10129 GCA_022816865.1 Zelostemma sp. ZL-2020
CTGAGATTATGATTACCGTTTTACAGAATTGTAATTTTACACAACGAACGTAAAATTACCCGATATATCGTGTAATTTTTTCAATGTGCAGTAGTAATAATTTTTTTTCAAGTTCTGTACGCATGCGCGAGAATGCCAAAGATCGCGCACAGAGACACGCACACACATTCGCTTCGCAAAACACACCACACTCCCCGGTAGTGTAAATTTTTTCACGTATTTGATTGTTAATAAACAGTAATAATCAAAGTCATTTTTGGAGTTTCGTCTTGAAAGATGTCAATTGACATTGCACGAAGCGCGACTTTTAAATATCTGACAGCTCACCGCCCTCCCTTATTGCCATAACCCAAATAAATATTCTTAAAAGCGCGTTTGACGTGGGATCGAATCGCGAATTTCGAGGCGGAACCCGCGGCCGATTAATTCACTCTCGCAACTACGACTCATGTTTCTGTAGGTCGCAATATTTGTTTCTGCTGCGGCTTTATATTCTTCGCCCCTCTTATCATGATCGTTAGCAATCGGGGAATGTCAGGCAACTGACAGCTGTGAAAGGGATAAAAAAGAGAAAAATAATGAATCTTCATCCAGGGCCGCCTCACCGCTAAAAAATCCCCGCGCGTTAATTTTTCTTTCTGTCCCGTAACAATAAAAAATTCTACTGTTGCAACTATCAGAAGAAAATGAAAACAGAAATAAACGTTACTTGCTCGAAAAAATGCATTTTTAATTCGTAAAGGCGAAAGGAATCTATGGAATTTCGTGTGTTGGCAGTACGCTTTTCTCGGCACGTCCCTGACTCTCATGCCGTCCATAACCTTAAATTGGTTCGTGGAGTTTATAAGCAATGATGAAAAATTTAGATCGTCGTTGATAGCACGAGCGCGAAATGGCAAAACGGCGTGGGAAAATTTTGCTCTGCAAAGGTTCCCCGGGCGAAAATGAGAGCCAGGAATCTTACAAAGCGGTTTTGGAAACGGCCGGGTATTTTTGCGAATTTTTGCCCGCCTTGCAATTCGAATTCACCAGTTTGGCGAAATTACGGGACTGTCTAACGACGCCTCATTCATTTTCCGGTGATTCATCGCTGTTAAATTACTCGCGAATTCGAAGGAATCACGTTTCTAATTCTCGATTATTTTCCCCAGGTTTGATATTGACGAGTCCCAGATCGGTCGAATCGATAAACGCAGCGACGAACGAAGATTTCGCGTCCTGGGAATGCTGGAAAACGATGCCTGTTTATTGCATCGGACCCACGACAACCTCGTTAGCGAAAGATTGTCTACATTTCACGAATTGTCTCGGCGGCGAATCCGGAAACTCCAAGGAACTTGCGGAATTCATCATCAAAAATACCCAAGTCGGAGCGGCGCCGTTGCTGTACCCCTGTAGCGAAATTGCGAGAGATACCGTGGAGCGAATCTTGACGAATAACAATGTAGCGATAAAGAAATTAGTGACTTATCGAACGTTGACGAGCGAAACTTTAGAAAAAGATTTCGAGATAGCGATAAAAGATCCGCCTGTAGTTGTTGTATTTTTTAGTCCGTCTGTTGTAGAATGCGTGTTACCTTTGCTCTGTAAAGAAAAGAATGTTATAGGGAATGTAAAATTGATCGCTATTGGTCCGGTGACCGGCGAAACACTGATTAAAATGGGTGTAAAGACTGACGCGATTTCGGAAAAACCAGAACCGTTGGCTCTGTTGAAAGCTGTAGAATCTTGTGTTAATTCGACTGATTTTTAGTTATTAAAGTCATGTTATTGTTGAAAATATTTTATTCTGTAACTGTTATGTAATTGACGAATATTCGTGATTCTTTTTACTCGAATTATTTTATAACGTTAATATTCACATTTTTTACAACAAATCACACATTTTTTGCAGTAACATTCCTAAAGACTTAAATTTTACATGCATTGTTTCTTTTTCGAAATAGTACATATTTACAATAACAATAAATTTTTCGCTTCTATTTTGTACTGTATTTTAATGGTGTTCTGAGGTTTGATAAAACTGATAATTTTGTTTGCTAAAAATGTTCCAAACAAATGGTTTTTAAGTTATCAATTTTCCAGCCTTATAAATAAACAAATTCTAGAAATTAGTCTTCATTTAATTATCTCATTCCAATTAACTTAGTCATTTAGAACGAGATGATGCAACATTAATAAATACTCGAGTATTTTGATTACGAAACCATAAATTTAAAATAGTTATAAAAAAAACTAAGCATTTACTACTAAATTATTCCAACTGTTTTAAACTTAACGAAAAGCATTGTTTAGTGAGAAACTTTGTTCAATGAAATTTCCATCGCTGAAGAGGTTGATCAAAAGAAGATTGTTCCAATTGAAATTGAAATGACAAATGCAAGTATAAAAGTATTGCTCGATGAAAAAAATGTGTTCTACTTCACAACAAAGAATTTCTCATTTCAATGTTTCTTTTGTGAAATTCAATCCGTTATTTTTCTATGATTAATAAACGAAAGAGTAATTATGAGAATTATAAAACAAGCAAATCAATATCGATTTCTATTAACGACGTTGTCAAGCAGGCAGGACAATTCTGGCCCGACGATTGACGACTGATTCGTGTAGTAAGGTTGCGAGTTATTGCTATTGTTATTGTACTTCATCTGTACCGCAGTCTCGTAGTCAGGCGCTGGCCTGTAGGACGGCAAAAAAGCCCGCAAGTTATTTATGTCCGTCGATGAGACGGACACAACGGGATACGGAGAAGTCGACAAATCATTGTAACTGGTCCAACGTTTGTGATCGTCGGTTCCATTGCTCTCCAAATTTACAGACGGTGCTGGTTCGTTCGAATCACTCGTTTCATTGTCCTGGAATTAATCACAAAGAACACATGAAACGACGTTTACATTGTTTACAAAATTGGTCAAGAAATGAACAACATACAAAATACGAATTCGGAATTCTTTCAGACGAAGGGCGGCTGTCTTGGTGGTGCATGTAAAAAGTATGCTGCGCTATGCAAAGTCTCCAAACATACTTCGCGTTCCGGGACTCGCTGAATGTAAATTGTTTTGCGTACTCCGCGTCTGACTGACACTCTATCCTAAAGCCTTTCTTGTGATTTATAACATTGCTTATATCTTTCCACCTGTAACAAACATTGCTTGTAATAAAAGAAGACCTGACATTACAACAAAAGTTCTTTAAACCGGTAAAATTGCGTTGCTTGTGTCGTCGGGTCTCCCACCATTATTCCATTTATAGACATGCCAAGAACTATATCGTTGCTTCCTTCATCCTGTAAACAACATCGTAAACAGTACTTTTTTTTTCCAAAATAGCATTTGCTTACTTTAGCGGAAAAAGTTTCATGTCCGTAACCCTCGGACTGCATCACGATCGTTATATAAATTTCTTCTGCTGCCGGCTGCGTAACGCCCATCAAATTTTTGTACTGGCAAAGCGTGCTGCTCAACAAAGACTCCTGAGTGTTGGATTCTCCTTCCATGACACTCTAAAAACAATTCGCTTATGAAATATACAATTTCCATTACACATTTTCGATAATAGTAAAAACTAAAATGTACGAAATGCAATTCGTATTGCGGATTCTTCAAAACGATAAGAACAAGACGATTGTCATGTTTACTTTTGGAAAGAACGTGCACTGTTGAAGGCACTCGGGCCTGTGGCGTTCGGCATCGTAATTTCCAAATTCAGCCTGCATCGAATAACTCGCCAACAACGTTGCTTGCGCCGCATTGCAATTGATTTTATCCTCCAAGACGTCGCTTTTTAATTGCAAATAATAATGATACCTGCGAAGAAAGAAATCAATCAGTACATTGAACTCTCCTTTATTTTAACTCTCGTTTATTTGTCTGTATTTTCAGATATTTCAACTTAAAATAACCAAAGTGTTTACATTTCCAGGGATTCGAAATAAACGAGAGTTTATTATGAATGTAGAATGAAAAAAAATATTTCGAACCTCGTCATATCGTCTTGAATGAGGTGAACGTCCGTGACGTAGTACATAATTCGTAAATAAAGATTGAAGCTCTTGGCGTCTTTTTCGAGCTGCTTTTTCAAGGGTTTGTTCATGTCGACCCATCGCGGATTCGGGTGGCCACGGCGGCAAATGTAGCGCAATCCGAAAAATTCTGGCTGGGCCAAGCTTAATCTTTGCGTGACATTGTCCAAGCATTCTTGGCCTGAACTGTCGATGCTAAGAGTGCATTCGATCGAGGCTGCATCGAGCAGTTCGACGCAAATGACGTATTGGTTCTTGGAAACCACGTTGTACTGACGACTTTTTTTCAGGTGGAATTTGAACGGCATCCTGAATTCCAGCGTTCAACACAGACGGTTTTATATTCGCGATGAATTTCGGGAGATTACGTTTTGAGCTTTCTCGAGCTCATTTTCCCGAGAAATGTGTACTCTTTGTTCGGAATTTTCACGGTTTTAGAAACGAATGAATGTTTTTTTATAGGCAGGAATGTAAGTTTGGTTATTGACGATTTAATTTGATCATTTTATTCACGAAGAGATGTATAAATTCACAGAATAATAGACGAACATAACCAATGTTTACATCAGTTTACATGACGTAAATCACAGAACTCCATTGGACATGAGTTCGTTGAGCGCATGCGCGAGTGTGATGACACTACTTTTAAAATTTGTTTTTCTCTTCTGTACCCATTGTTGATTCTTTTTACGTAATTTCTCGTAAAACGATAAGCAATGCAAAATAAGTGAAATGGAATTCCATAAAGACTATGTTTGCACGCGTTTAAGCAATGAGGTAAAGAATTGCGTGCTATAGTTTCGAACTTCTTTATTACAAATGTCTTAATTATAACGAAAAGTTATTAAAAATGGTCAATAAGTGTAAATAAAAACGCAACAATTTCGAGAAATCTATAAGCTACAATAATTCATTCCCTAGTCATCAACATATGTACATGTTTCTCCGCTCTGAGCATCTTTTGTGCTCTCTCCGTCCCAACGATCGCCGCGAGCTGCAAAATATCATACTTGGAATAAATCGTCGTGACAGTCATGTTGCTTTCAGATCCCGCTCGTTGATTTTGATAGCCCTCTTGCATCAAGTTACACATTTCGCTGTAAAAATGTGGGAACATCGGCGGAGCGTAAAAAATTAAATGCCTTATCCCCTTGATTCTGTACCTAAAAAAGAAATGCGCGCGTTCCGTGTAGAGTAAAAAATGCGCGCTGCTGTGGTAAAACATGTCCCTCGCTTTCGCCACGGATCCCGGCTTCCCAAACTCGCAAATCTGCACAAAGCTGAGTTCCTCCTTGTGGAAGTAATTCCGAAGCGCGACGTAGTCGAAGTAAGAAGGTACAAAAATCAACGTGTGATTCATTATGCTGTCCTTGTAATGCGGGAGCACTTTGGAGGCAAAAAAGTCCAGCCGAGCGTTCATCGCCTCGAGATGATTCGCGACTTCCATCCTGTGAAAGACCAAAGGAAGCTGCGTCACGACCTGGGGAACGGTGCCGGAGGTCACGGGATTGACGACCTTGACTTTGCCCGCGTAATTGTGGCATTGCTTGTTGAGTATCGAGTGAATTTCCGGGAACTGAAGGCTGGAGAAGATGAGCGTTTGTCTGTAGTACTTGGACCATCCATTCGCGCACCAGCTTCGCACTCGAGAAAAATCCGCGTCGTGCGCGCTTTTCGGTTGCAGGTGCAAGTGGTTTAAGACGTGAAGAAGGTGATCCCAGTTCTGCATCATGAAAAGGTCGGTCTGGTCCATTATCAGCAGCTCGATCGACGCCAGGAAATCGTAATCTCTTTGTTCTTCGCCTTCGGCTCCGATGAGTTTTCGCAGTCCCAAGGGCGAAGATATGATGATGTCCGAGGAATAAAAATCGGTGTAAAGTTTCAGCGTCTTCTTCGTGAAGGACATCCCGATCTTGAACGAGTCGTCTGTTTGACCTTTGAAAGTCTCTTCGTAGTCTTCGGGCTTCGGCTTCTTCTTGGGCATCCTCAAATCGTTGCCGCTGAAATTCTCCATGAACCTGATTTTGTTAACCACGGAACCACCTTTGTCCTCGCCGATGAGGATCGCGATGAGAAGTTCGACGATTTTCAAGCAGGAATGTTTAAACGGCACCTAAAATCACAGAAAAATGTTAAATCTTTCAATACATTTGTCTTTTGAAACTAATTTTACAAATCTTAATATTTTACCACTATTAAGACTTTCGGCCTCACTAATCCTTGATCTCTGTACTCGTCAGGAACCATGGCCTGCACGTTACCCTTTTTCAACCTCAACAATTTGGCGTTGTGATGCAGGATTTTTGTCCTCGTTTTCAAAACGTGATTCACGGCGTGTAAACAGTACACGAATCTGATTTCCTCCGCGTTCGAAAAAGTTCGCTCCAGGTACAGCAAGTCTTGGTAATTATTAATGATGGAAAATAATTCCTTCTGCAACTCTGTCAAAGGACTTTGCTTCTTCGACAAATCCTCTTTAATAAAATTGTAATTCGCTCGACTGATGTTTCCCTGGATCTGAGATTTTATGTAAAGATTGTTCCAATCAATTTTGTGAATGATTTTCGGAATTTCTCCTGGTTTCGCGTACTGTTTATCCTCTAGTAACCGAGGTTTCTTTTTCTTGGATCCTCCTTCGTTTTCCGAGGTTTCGATGCGTGGCAAAAGGCACACGAGGTTACCCAAAGCCGGCCAGTTGAGTTTGTGCGTTTCGTGATTTGTCGACGTGCTAGACACGATGTTGTAGAGGCTGTCTTCCAGGTCATTTCGGAGGTGAAGGGAAAAAGGATCTGCCAGGTGACCCGCGTCCTCTCGAGCTGTTTCCGCGTCCTCTTCATTCTCTCCCACACTGAACATGATCTCTTCTTCTTCTTCGCTTACAGAATGTTCTTCGACGCTCTCGACATCCTCATCGTCGTCTCCACTTTCCGAGTCTTCGTCTTCATCTTTCACAACTTTTTCTTGCTTTCCAGACTCAGAGGTTGAGGCTTCTTCTTCAGATTCGGATTCTGTTTCGGAATAAATCGCAGTGCTCTCAACTTTTTTCTGAAAAGTTGATAAAAGGGAATCTAAAGGATTCTCGGCTTCCTCCTCTGAACTTTCCTCGTCCACGACGTTTCGTCGCTTGTTTTTTTGTTCCTCCAATCTTTTCCTGCGCTCCTCGATCTCTTCATTCTGGAGTTTACGCTCTTTTATGTACCACGTCGTTCGCAAATCGAATTTTTCTTTCTTTTTCCTCGGCCTTTCATTGTGATCCCGGTTGAATTTGGATTTTCCACCGCGAATCGGTCTTCTGTTACGAACCATTTATTTGTGCTATCCTAAAAATCATCGGAGACAGTAAATAGTGAAAATTGGTTTATAATAAAGCTACGTTTACTCACAATTTACAAGTTTCGATCCTCTGAACAGTACATGTGTTGCGCCAAAACACGAAACTTCGGGTTAGGTTATGTTGCGCACCTAACCTAACATTACCATGCTACATAATCGAACAGTACATTTGTACGGACAAAAAAATCTATACATTTTAAATAGGCTTAGATTGATCCCAAAAACAGCTTGAAAATCATACAAAAGGGGAAGAAAGTTTTAAGTGAACCAAACATAGTTTTCTTTGAAATATATTTATTAAAGAAACTTTTTAAGCAATAAATTCGTATGGAATAGGCGCAAGAAGGATAGGTGCTTCATGTCCAGAGACGATGTGGGCCGTTCGCGGGCTGGCTGGTTGTCTCTTCAGCGAGACCTTGACTTTCTTCTCCTTGGCTTCTTTGCGGAGCCTCTCGTTTTCCTTCACCCTCTTGATGAAGTCCTCGCGACATTCGGAGTGGGTCAAATGTTCAATGCGAACATTGATACGCTTCGCAATGATCCTTCCTCGGACCCTCTTGTTGACAATGACTCCAAGGGCATGCGGAGTGACATTGAACACACGTCCAGTCTTTCCGTGGTAGACCTTGTACGGCATACCCTTCTGAACAGCGCCGTTTCCCTTAATATCGACGATGTCGCCGACTTTGTACACTTTCATGTACGTGGATAAGGGAATAGTTCCATGCTTGCGGAACTTGCGAGAGAACAAGTCTCTCGTTCCTCTCCGGTAACCTTTAGAGTTCGTCATGACTGGATTTTAGCCTAAAAATATCAATTCGTATTAATTCATCGATTCATTAATCTTTTTAATCATGAAAAAAGTTATGAAAATTTGGGAAATTGATTTGGTTTTTGAAAAAATGAGAATGTGCGAATGTTCTACTTTGTTTACGATCGCGACTGACATAACCTCACTTTTGTCGAAAAATGTGAAAATTTTTGACGTTGGATTCGAAATATTTGTGATTAAAATTAAGGTGTTGGATTTTATGTGAAATGTTATGAGTTGAGTTAGATGTATTTTGTGATCGTTTTTCAAGAGCGCGAGAAAAATGTGGTATCGCGGTTGTACACGTGCGGTCGTCGCAGAGGGAAATGTATAGACGGCGAAATATTGGTGCCGTTACAGCATTAGAACAAAGCGCACTTATTTTTTCAATGAAAACAATACAATGGGCCACTTTTGGCGGAAAATACACACTAAATTATCGAAAATTCAATGAAGAATATAACAACCTGTCTCTTGTTCGACGACTTCAAAGAGGAAAAGAAAAAAGGGCATTGGTCCGTGGGTGGATGTGGCGTTCCATAGAGTGGAAACTCGATGGTGAAAACCGAACTTCAAATTTTTCAATAAATTTCGTTATTGACTAACTATGTGATTTACAATAATAAAATATTAACAAAATTATTGCAGAGGACTTAAATTTTCATTATGAAATAATTATTTCAGGGAGAAAAACAATTCTTTGTTGATGCAATTTTTTGCATTGAGTGGCCCTTCTATGTCGGTACTGTTGGTACACAAGCGGGAGCATTAAACATGGTCGTCATCCAGATCAGTCGTTCCCATTTTTACGCAGATAATTTGTCAAATAGCACATAAAGTAATTTCTATAGAAAAAGGAAAATTTTCAATTTATCATCATGGTGTTAGCCGACTTAGGACGTAAAATTACGTCCGCGTTACGCTCACTGAGCAATGCAACTGTCATAAATGAAGAGGTGAGGGCAGAACTTTATGTCGCTTTTTGCCTGCATATGTAAACAGATGGAACGCATACTTACAAATGATGATTTTCCTTACGATACATTAATTTGTTTGTCATTTGCTTGATGCATTTTTATCAGTTATGGACGTCAAAAATGAAATATTACGCAAAAAATGTAGCGTCATTCAGAGCAACAAATTATTCTTAATGTCACTCAATTTTATTTTTCATTTCGCGAAGAATGCGATGTATTTCATGCCAGATTCCGCGTCCATAGTAACAACAATAATGAAAATCTTCAAAAAATGTAATGTTTCGGTTCTTTTTTAAAAACAAATTACACAATTATTCGTCAATTTCAGGTTTTAAATTCTATGCTGAAAGAAATATGCGCAGCATTGCTGGAAGCCGATGTAAACATAAGACTGGTAAAGAATCTCCGGGAAAATGTCAAATCCGTCATTGATTTCGATGACATGGCAGGCGGATTAAACAAACGCCGCATGATCCAAACTGCCGTGTTCAAAGAACTCGTCAAGGTAAATTGCATAAAACGAAAACGTCGGTACATACTGCAGATTGCACAACGTAAAAAACGTGTTTATTTGTAGTTGATCGATCCCGGTGTCAAAGCGTATCAACCAGTAAAAGGAAAACCAAACATCATCATGTTTGTCGGACTTCAGGGTTCTGGTAAAACAACCACGTGCACAAAACTCGCTTATCATTACCTGAAAAAAAATTGGAAAGCTTGTCTGGTCTGCGCGGACACTTTCCGAGCCGGTGCTTACGATCAAATTAAACAAAATGCCACGAAAGCCAGGATACCATTTTATGGAAGGTGAGGAGAAAATGCAGAAATTGTCATTCATTTTCCAAGGCAAATGCTAATAATTTCAATGTTTCAGTTACACAGAAGTGGATCCCGTTGTTATAGCACAAGAGGGCGTAGAAATGTTTAAAAAAGAAGGCTACGAAATCATAATAGTCGATACCAGTGGTAGACATAAGCAAGAAGATT
>JABFQM010001300.1:10229-22507 GCA_022816865.1 Zelostemma sp. ZL-2020
CTTTGTTTGAAGAAATGTTGCAAGTTTCTAATGCCGTTGTAAGTTTCTCTAAATGCGATGCTTAAAGTCTCGTATCGTGGTTTCAGATAGTTGAAGTTTGTTGATGATTCCAGCAACCGAACAATATTATATTCGTAATGGATGCAACAATTGGTCAAGCTTGCGAAGCTCAAGCCCGAGCTTTCAAGGAGTGTGTCAACGTCGGTTCCATCATCATAACAAAATTAGATGGACACGCAAAAGGTGGCGGAGCACTTTCCGCGTATGTTCAAAAACGAAATGAGTTTTTTTAGTTTGTACCTAAAAAAGAAGGGAATAATAATTCTTTTTCAACAGCGTCGCGGCTACACAAAGTCCAGTCATTTTTGTGGGAACAGGCGAGCACATCGACGACCTTGAACCCTTCAAAACGAAACCGTTCATCAGTAAACTGTTGGGAATGGGAGATATCGAGGGTCTCATTGACAAAGTCAACGAGTTGAATTTAGACGATAACGAAGAATTGCTTGAAAAAATCAAGCATGGGCAGTTCACTTTGCGTGACATGTACGAACAGTTCCAAAACATCATGAAAATGGGTCCTTTTTCACAAATTATGGTATAACTAATTTTTCAATTTTCGTGTTTTCCAATTCTTTTCGTATCCATTTTACTCACTACGTTTTACTTCATTCCAGGGAATGATTCCAGGATTTAGCCAAGATTTTATGTCTAAAGGTACAGAACAAGAGTCCATGGCCAGATTAAAAAAATTAATGACGATGATGGACAGCATGAATGACTCGGGTAAAAACACATACGAAATGAACACTGTCGTTGTTTTTTATATCTAAGTAATCCAAAAAACGTTTCTTTCAGAACTTGATCATAGAGATGGCGCGAAGCTGTTCAGTAAGCAACCGGGAAGAATTATAAGGGTCGCCCGAGGTTCCGGCGTCACCGAAAAAGAAGTTAAAGATTTGATAACGCAGTACACGAAATTCGCTGCGGTCGTGAAGAAAATGGGAGGAATAAAGGGTCTTTTCAAGGGCGGAGACATGACAAAAAATGTGAATCCCACACAAATGGCGAAACTCAACCAGCAAATGGCCAAAATGATGGACCCGCGCGTTCTACACCAAATGGGTAAATTCCGAGAAAAGATTTTCGAAAGAAAAATGAAATTCCATCAATATTAGAGTTGGAAGTAATGCTAATTTGCGATTCTTTTTCAGGTGGAATGTCGGGTTTACAAAATATGATGAAGCAACTGCAACAAGGCGCAGCCGGCGGTTTGGGAAATTTGATGGGTGGTTTCGGAGGGAAATCTTGAATTTGAGACGTTAGCAAATTCATGAACGAATTTTTTACTCTGATAATGGGGAGTGATTGGCCTGCGACAGTTGATACCTGAAGGAGAGTTCGAGATTACTCATTCTGAAGCGCCGTTTTTATAAATGATATATTAGCGAAATAATCGATGAATTAGTAAACTTTCGATAAGCGAAAGCACCATCGATCGTTGAAAATATATGTTTTTTTATACGTCCCGCTGTATGGAAATTAATCTAATTGAAGTTATTGGATTATGAACGCATGTAATCGTGTAATTACGTTTTTTCGAATTGAAATGTCTGGTTACATTTGTTTTTATTTTTAAATAAAGAGGAAACTTATTATCCATGAGACGATTCTGAGAATTTCTTATCAAATTTTAAAACTCTGATTATTGTTATTATATTTCGATGACATGTATGGAACGCTTGATAGTTACAACGTAACGTCAAATGGCGCTGTAGTCGTTTTATACACGTGACCGAAAAGAATTATTTACGACAGAGAATTCGTGAATAACCCTTAAAAATTTATACAGAAACACGCGTATTTTCAATTAAACACCATGGTTTTGGCCGATTTGGGGCGTAAAATTACGTCCGCGTTGCGCTCGCTGGGCAACGCGACGATCATAAATGAAGAGGTGAGATCAGTTTTTTCACGAAACTTTTCTACATACGAAAACAGATGGAATACTTTTGTTTCCAAAAAACATTCTTCCGAACGACACGTCGACGTTTTTAGTGATTCGTTCGATGAATTCTCGACGTTCCTTCAGATAATTTTACACAATTCTATTTAATTTTAATATTTATTTTACGATGACGATAAACAAATTTCAGAAATTCATTTTTTATAATCCTTTCTTTCTTGTAGGTTTTGAATTCTATGCTCAAAGAAATATGCGCAGCGTTGCTGGAAGCCGATGTAAACATAAGACTGGTAAAGAATCTGCGGGAAAATGTCAAATCCGTTATTGATTTCGATGACATGGCGGGCGGATTAAACAAACGCCGCATGATCCAAACTGCCGTGTTCAAAGAGCTCGTCAAGGTGAATTGCATAAAACGAAAACACCGGTACTTACTGCAGATTGCACAACGTAAAAAATGTGTTTATTCGCAGTTGATCGATCCTGGCGTTAAAGCGTATCAACCGGTAAAAGGAAAACCGAACGTCATCATGTTTGTCGGACTTCAGGGTTCTGGTAAAACGACCTCGTGCACAAAACTCGCTTACCACTACCTGAAAAAAAATTGGAAAGCTTGTCTGGTCTGTGCTGACACTTTCCGTGCCGGTGCTTACGATCAAATTAAACAAAATGCCACGAAAGCCAGGATACCATTTTACGGAAGGTGACGAGAAAATGCAGAAATTGTCATTCATTTTCCAAGGCAAATGCTAATAATTTTAATGTTTCAGTCACACGGAAGTAGATCCTGTCGTTATAGCTCAAGAGGGTGTAGAAATGTTCAAAAAAGAAGGCTACGAAATCATAATAGTCGATACCAGTGGTAGACATAAGCAAGAAGATTCTTTGTTTGAAGAAATGTTGCAAGTTTCTAATGCCGTTGTAAGTTTCTCTAAATGCGATGCTTAAAGTCTCGTATCGTGGTTTCAGATAGTTGAAGTTTGTTGATGATTCCAGCAACCGAACAATATAATATTCGTGATGGACGCATCAATTGGTCAAGCTTGCGAAGCTCAAGCCCGAGCTTTCAAAGAGTGCATAAACGTTGGTTCAATCATCATAACGAAATTGGATGGACACGCAAAAGGTGGCGGAGCACTTTCCGCGTATGTTCAAAAACTGCAGAAATCGATTATTTCATTGTACATAGAAAAAAGAAATAATAATTCTTTTCCAACAGCGTTGCAGCGACGCAAAGTCCGGTCATTTTTGTGGGAACGGGCGAGCACATCGACGACCTTGAACCCTTCAAAACGAAACCGTTCATCAGTAAACTGTTGGGAATGGGAGATATCGAGGGTCTCATTGACAAAGTCAGCGAGTTGAATTTAGACGATAACGAGGAATTGCTCGAGAAAATCAAACATGGCCAGTTCACTTTGCGCGACATGTACGAGCAGTTCCAAAACGTCATGAAAATGGGTCCTCTTTCACAAGTCATGGTGCATTTAATATTACAATGTTTTTCACCTCTCCCAAGTCTCTAGAACATTGTCTTATTCACTTTGTTCACGTTGTATTCCAGGGAATGATTCCAGGATTCAGTCAAGACTTCATGTCCAAAGGTTCGGAACAAGAATCCTCCGCCAGATTAAGAAAACTAATGACGATAATGGACAGTATGAGCGATTCAGGTAAAATCGATATCGATTTCAATAATACCAACACGGTTTTTTCGAGATGAGTTAAACGAGGATCATCTTTTGCAGAACTCGATGATCGAGATGGCGCCAAACTGTTCACCAAACAACCAGGAAGAATCTCAAGGGCTGCGCAAGGTTCCGGCGTCACAGAAAAAGAAGTCAAAGACTTGATAAATCAGTACACCAAATTCGCGGCGGTCGTCAAAAAGATGGGAGGAATAAAGGGCCTTTTCAAGGGCGGGGACATGGCGAAGAACGTGAATCCTATGCAAATGGCGAAATTGCAGCAGCAAATGGCTAAAATGATGGGTCCGGGTGCTCTGCACCAAATGGGTAAATTCGGAAAAATGCTCGAAAGTCGGCAAGACGAAATTCAACATTCGTAGTACAGAGTAATGAAAAATATAAACTCTTTTTTAGGAGGAATGTCGGGCTTGCAAAACATGATGAAGCAGCTTCAGCAGGGCGCACCTGGAATGGGGAATATGATGGGCGGCAAGTCTTGAATTTAAGACCTCGGCGAAGTCATCGGGGATTTTCAAGGGTTTTTAAAAATTGCACGATTGCGAAGACGAAAACACCTATTGTTGAAAACATGTTTTTTATACCTGCAATTGTACAGAGATTAATATAATTGACATTGTCAGATCATGAACTCTGTGTGGTTTCGTTTTTTCTTATCAAATGACGACTCCCTTACATTTGTTTTTATTTAAAAATTGAAGACGAGACTCATCGTTTGGAAAATTTTATTTTTTAACTCGCAATTTTAATTGCAAATTTGCAAGTTGATAAATGTATTATAGTCCAATTTAAATTTTCATTTTATGACGGAAAATAATTAAAAATTTCGTTCCCTCTGCGCCAGTTCCTAATCGACCAATGAGATTGCTCAGTTCGAACAAAATTGTTTCGCTCCCTTACTACGAATAATTTTACATAAATTACTATTATAATAAATAAAATTGCGTAATACACCTATGCAGTCCAATTGAAATTGTCCAATTCCGTGTTTTTTTATAAATAAATCGCGTCAAGTGTCCAATTATTCACGTTTTCCTAAAGTTTCGGTCACGTTCGCAACGACGACTGTGCCCTCTGCAACGAAATCGGTGTTGTTGTTTCCGTGACACGTAACCTCACTTGTTTGCGCGAAAGGAAAATAGATTTCGGTACTTTTTGCCCATTTTCGTCACTCATTATATCACTTTCAATATAATATTTCCCAATTCGTGTAAACAGTAAATTTTTTCATGCAAAAAGATCGCAACAACTGAGAAACTAGAGCCGAGGATCGCAAAATGGAGCAAGTCGTAGAACCCATGGACGTGGACGTTAGCATGACCGAAGTTTACAAATTTGACGATTTGATAGACGATTCCATAAAACTTAACGATGCTTTGGAACGAAGGGCTCATGATTCGAACAAATCGTCAGAAGTGAGTTACACTTTTTTTACGTCTTCTTTTCGAACAACGATGATTTTTTCAGTAACAATTTTATCTTTCTGCGAAACTTATTTGTTAAACCGTAAAGCAATGTCTTTTAAGATTATTATCTACTTTCGCAATGTGTGATTGAAAGTTTTTATTGTCTAGTCAATATTGCATTTATTTTGTGACAAGTACATTGTTTATTCATATTTTAATGTTTTTCAGGTTCCTCAGAAGCGTTATGATAACAAAAGCGGCACATTCTCAACTGGAATCGACATTTTTAGTAAAGAGGAGCAACAGAAAATGGTAGACAGGGCGAAGCGTTTTGGACTCGCCGCCCAAACAAAAGATTCTAGTGTCAACGAATACGATGAACTGCTATCAAGGTGCTCTGGAATTCCTTAAATTTTTCATCAAAAACAAAATTTACAACAACTCAATTCTCCGATATTCATTTTCAGTCTTGGAATCGACAAAGACAGCGAAGCGATAAAGAATTTGAGATTAAATGTAATGCACATGAGAGGGACCGAATCAATGAGCACCCAAGACATCTTCAAATATTTCGAGCAATACGCTCCAGCTTCCATTGAGTGGATAAATGACGTTTCATGTAAATTGCATTTCTCGACTTTCAATAATTTTCAATTACATTTTCCTTTTTACTCATGACCAAACTTTGCAGGTAACGTTGTCTGGTTGGACAATGTTTCAGCAGCCAGGGCGCTGAAAGGAATGTCGAAGAAAATTGTAGGACTGGAAGAATTGAGAGACCCTAAATTTACAACTGATTCCTCGGAGAAAAGCAGCACTGTTACGGATGATGGTAGCAATGCAGGAGTTATCGAAGAAGACGGCGAGATAGTCGAACAGGACAAAAACGTGGTTAGCGTCGAAGACGTCACCACGCCGCTGCCACCCGGGGGTTGGAGAAAAGGCATCAGTTGTCAAAAGTCCAAGGGGATTTTCCTGAGATTCGCCACGAGAGCTGACAAGAAACAACGACACGCGGAAAAGATGAGCGAGTATTACAAGACGCATGGGAATCCCAACTTCGGAGGTGACTTATTCGAGAACAGGACCCTCTTCTCCTGGAATCATCAATGTTTTTCTGTGATTTTCACTTTAAATTTATTTTGCAGGTGCTAAAGGACTCCTGTCGCAATCTCGGAAAAGATTCTACAAGCAAATAAAAAACGAGAAACGGACAGAGAAAGATTTGAACGGCTCCGAAAAGAGCAAGAACAATCCATGGGGTTCTCTCTCGCAAAACTGGGGTGTCAACGACGCCGTCGAAGATGATTTTACCACGTATCACGCAACGAAAGACCAGGTTCACCAGACTCCTCAGACTCTTGGGTCGCGTATAAAGGATAGATTAGGTGCGAAGCATCAGGCCGTTTCCCCGGAGAAAGCGCGACGCGAGCCATCGCCTTCTTTGCAATCGTCGGAGAGCGAATCCGAGAGCAGTAGCGAGGGCGAATGGTGCAAGCGTAGCAAAGTTCTAAGGATGCGAATGCACGCCGACGACGAGGAGGCAAAGATCCAGAAACGGCGCACGAAGCAGGTTGGTAGAATCGTTGGTTTTAATAGTAAACGTTCTTTGACCTTGTAGCATGATGATCTTTTTCAGCACATCGTGCTGAGCAATAGCGATGTTGATTATGGTGAAAGTGATTATTTTGGGGTGCCAAAGGATCCGATTAAAAAGAATTGCAAAAATAAGTCTGCGGAAAGACTTTGTGTGAGTTGTTGCAGGACGAACTTGGGTAGCGATACGAGGAGACGAAGGAGCGTCGAAGATACGGATCCGAGAAGATCGAGATGCTGCAAAAGTTACGCGCTAAAGTGTGCTTTTTGGCAGAATGAAACCGAGATTCTTCAGCGAGAGTTAGCTCTTTTGAAAAGGATAGTCAAGGAACAGGATGAAAAGAACAAATTGCTGGCGAACAAAATCAAAATGTTGGAACGTGACTCGTGGATCAACAGCAGAAAAATATTACGCAACGAGACGCCGAAGCAAATGAAACAGAAGTTGGAAACGAAACCGAATTCCCAAAATGCGGCTCGGAAAAGAAAAACTTGGACAGTTCTGCAAAATGATACTGGCGATTTCGACGAGGAAACAGATGGATTTGTTATTGTTGACTGCGACTATTCTTCTTCGAGAACAAAGAGGAAAAACGAACAAAAAGCGCTGGAAACTGTGGAAGCGAGAAAGCCTGAAATACTGGAAAATTGTAGAACTCGAGAGACTTGTCAAAAGCAGTTTTGGTGGGAACGAGAAAACAAGGAACCGGTACCCAAAGTACGGATTGCCAGTTTTCAAGCGAGATGATGTTGAGAAAAATTTAATTCCACAGTTTTTACTACAACGATTTTAAATTGCATTCGTTACTTAAAAATATGACATTTTAATTATAGCGCTTCAAGTGCGCTTCTCAAATAAATGTAACTCTTGTAAATTAATTGTATGAAATGTGATATGCGACGTGTTAATGAGTTGAAAAACTCGAAGTTGTTAAATGTCGAGAGATTTTGCTAAAGAGGCAGAAATACCGCGACAATTATAGTACGTCGTATACTCTTGAAAGGATTAAAATGTTACCCCGAAATGTCGGAATGATGAATGAGAGAAAAGCGCATATTTAAGAATTTGTACGAAAAGTTAACTCCAATTTGTTTGCGTTGAGCGAGTTTACAAAGTTTCGACGCAAGCAATTATAAAATGCAAAGATGTAACAAAAACTTGGTTTTGCATGTTTCAGCCGAGCAAAAAGAGTGTCGATCTCCGATCGAAAATCATGAGTAAATCGAAGCAACAGCCCGTGATTCGAGATTCTATTCAAGTCGTTGTAATGAACCCCCGAGTCGCCAATAACGACGTCGTTCATCAAGAATCCGAGGTATGAAAAATATGAAAAATTGTTTATTTACCTGCGAATAAAAAATAATACGATAAACATGAATTTCAGGAGGAAGAAGGCGAGATCGTGGAAGAATATTACAGCGACGAAAACGAGGAGAATAAAGTGAGAGGGAAAGAGAAGAGCAACGAAAAAACAAAGGAAAAAGAGGAGGAGGAAGAAGTAGAAGAAGAGGAGGAGGAAGACGAGAACGAAGAGGAGGACGAAGAAAGCGATAGTGGCAGTGATATTTCAGAAAAAGAAGTTCAAGGACCGAAAGGGAGCGTTATCAAGGTGTTGCCGCGTAAGCCTCGATTAGCGTCCACTGTTTGGACGCGACTGAACAACATGAAAAGTGTCGTTGGCCAAAATACGCTCAAAGAAAGGTACAAATTGCTTTTTTATTCATTCAATAGTTTCGCTGTTTTCGTGATTTTCATTTGTTGCGATTGTTTCAGGTACGCAACGAGACGAGATTTGCGAGACACCATTAATAAAGGAGTTTCGGGAGATCTGAGATCTCGTTTGGGTAGTTACGTAAGAGGTCGCTCTCCGCTTAGGATAGAAGTGAAAAACGATAAATGCGCAGAAGAGGACAGTGCTACGGATTAAGAAGCAATTTTTAGGATTTTTCTACTCAAATACAACACCAAGTTTTTTGTACTGGATTGTTTGCAGTTGATAATGTTGCGTTTTAGGTGGCTTTTTTACATTCGTTTTTTCATGTTTAATAAGGAAACGACTTTGTTCTTTAACGATCGATTGAAAATGTCGTTTATGATGAAATTACTGTTGAAAGTTTTTATGCGATTATGGAAAAGTTATTAGTTCAGAGGGGTGAAATTTAATGTTCTTTGTAGGAAATCCAATTTTGTATTCAAAGAGAGTGACATGCAGTTTGTGACGTTCCTTTTAGCGATTGCATATTTCAGGATGAAGAACGAAAGAGAATTTGTTTGAGCAGTTAATTTTTGAATTGTGTCATAAGTCGTAAAAAATTATGTTAATTGAATGGGGAAAATATGAATAGTGTCCAGCTGAGACAAAAGTATGTATTTTCCAGCATAAAAGTTTGATCCGCGTGAATTATGTATAATTAACAATGTTTATTTGTCGACGATTGAGGAACCATTCCTAATATATGTATAATTACTTGAAAGTTTCGAAACAAAACGCAAGTACAATTTCCGAATATTGTGGTTTTCTAGATAGTAAAAGCTCCATTGTAAAAATGTAGTAAATTACATTTGTAAGTAAAAACGAAGTATACTGAGAATATATACATACATTTTTAATTGTCTTGTTTTTATTCCTTTTGAATATGGAACCAGTTGCAAAATTAGAAGTTGGCAAATATTGGTTATAATTTTGTTATGAAATGTGCTTCTATGAAGCGCGAATTGGCTTTACAATATCAATAATATTTGTTCGAATTGCGTATCTGGAACCAGAAATAACTTCCTTATCAATCAAAACGAAATATTATGTTATCATTAATTTGATGTTCCCTCATTCACCGAAATTATAGATACACCGATGCAATATTATGGTAATGACAAATTATTGTAACGAGGCAAAACTGCCGCTCTGTTTCATAACATTGCAAGCGTAATTTTCAAAGTGCGCGGCGCTCTTTTGCGATAAAAACGCACTTTGTGCTTTTTATGATCAAAACGAACGGCAGTAGAGTATTTTTCGAAAGCTCTCGACTTTTGAACTGTGACATATTAGCTTTTTCCGTAAACAAAAGCAGCTTTTTCAAAGCCTTTGACAGGAATTTCGAAATTCAAAATCCAAGAAAATTAATTTGAACCCGCGTTGAACGAAAAAGATGCGAGACTTCATCAGGGAAGTGAACTTCAGAGTCGGAGAAATTAATTTTTTAAAATTGCGTTTAACGTAACGTAAAACTCGTTCTACCGAATCAATTCGAAATAAAAATCACATGAATCCGAAGTGTTACTTTCCAAGCGCCGTATTACCATAACCACACTTTTTCAGGCCGCGCCGATCGAATAAATGAAATACAATTTATTCTCGTTCCCTTCTCTCCTGATTCTTAACTCAAGTGGCACGGATTCTTTGAGCAATGTACGATTGTGCAATTAGTAAAAGAGGGTGAGAAATTTTTCTCGGGTAACGTTCCGGAACGCTGCAGGTAACGAATTCAGCAATTAGTCTTCTATTAATATCACGTTTGATACACCCGGAGAGAAGAAATTACAAGGATTTCGCCAGTACTTTTCTTACTAATTGCACGGGATACAAATTCAGTTTGCGCTGCAGATGATTATTTTTCGTAAAAAAAACCCTTCAAACATTTTTTTAAAGCTTCTTTGAATTTTAATGACGATCAATTTTGAAGTGTACGAAAAAAGCCTTCGGGCTTTTTCGCATTCAAGAGTTTATAAAATTAGTAATTTTTACTCGAATGTAAACTATGGTTTACATTCGAGTGGAATGAAGGAAAAGGAAGAAATTAAATGCGGAAATTCGATTTTCGTAACGAGGGAACGCATGTGTTTGTCGATTGAACATTCATTTTTTTACTAAAACACGAGATTCATTTGTTAGCGGTTTATTTGAGCTGAACGTGAAAAAATTCGCAGCATTTAATTAATGTAGGCGGAAAATCGACCAATTATCTGCACGCCTCGAGCTTCTGACGTAAATTAGTTACTGTAATTCTGCGAAGCTTCGCTATTCTTTCACATAGGTACTACTCATATTACTGGCTATCTACATCGTTAATGCACATGTATAAAACAGCACAAGGTACAAAAATGATACGCGGTTTCGAAGTATTTGTCTGCATTTCTTAGCGCGATAAAAGTTTTAAATGATTTGCATCGGTTTTTCTTGAATTGTTAACGATTTGAACTCATGAAGAACTCTGTGGCTTCTCTAATTCCTTAATTCAGATGAACGAATTAAGGGAATTAGAGACTGCGATACAAAAATGGCTGCCGTAAAGCTACTAATTCGGGAATGCGAACAACGCCCCCACCAAAAAATACGCAATATTCAAAATTTACCGTTCAACATTGTTTGAAATGTTCATAATGTTAATACTTTGTTAAACATTTTCATCCAAGACAAAAATGTTGAAACGAATCAATTTTCGAAACAATTAAACGTTATCTAAAAATTACATTCGTCGTCGATTGCTTTGCATTTCAACTTCATTTCGTTAACTTTTTCAGTGGATTCGTAATTATAACTTTTGTTTCAAATTAAACTCATTCCAATTATTCGATTTCAGTGAAAGTAAAATCATTATTCATTGAGAAAAATGTATCTTTTATATATACTGTTTGAATTCGACACGGAATTGACGTCAATTACGAGCAATTGCAAGATTATCATTCACCTCCGCGCAATTTTTAAAATAGATCATACATATTCATTACGTTTTAAATTAATGGTAATAAATAATAGCAAAGTAAATAATATATGTATTATTTATAGTCGTATTGAAAATAATCGCAATCTGAGACAATAAATTAAATTACCTGATTAGGCAATTGATAAAATTTTTCACTTTTTGCTCATTTAACCGGTCTTCATAAATTTCTGAATATAATCAGTTGACTTTTGAAAAATTGTAAGATTCCTTTCTTTATTTACGTTCTTTCGGAAACCAATTCTTTTTTCATTTCATTGTGCCGTCTTCGATGTAAACAAACAGTTCGAAATCCAATTTAAAGACTCAACATTCCGTACAAAAGGGAATGTAACCAAAGTTGTGAAAAAATGTAATTTTGATTGATAACGACCATACATTCCTATAAAATCCAATAATAAATGAAATCAGACTGCGTGAAAATCCCTTCCGAAACAGCGATTGCATTCGAATAATTTCACGACACCTCGAAAACTGCAGTAACGAAGCTCCGGAAGTTCAGTCCTATTTTCCCGGGAAGCCGCAGAATTTATCCGTAAAATCTGTTGGGACGTTCGAAATGTAGAATTCGAAATGCAAATGAAATTCCAAACGAGAAGCAATCGCTCGCCGCGAATAAAAAATCGTTACGAAGTAAGAACAAAGAACTTATTATTCATTCGTTAGTCATTAGTAACGAACGTTCGGCGTGTCAATGAACTGTTCTTACATCTTTACGTATTCCTACGACGCCGGTCAGCTTGCAATACGAAGGGTGGTTGCAGCAGGGTGCGCGCCCGTCGCCGCCAGTGTCGCAGTTCGTTCGCCGCTTCGTCAGTCAGTGGGTCGACACCGGTCGAGGACCACGTGCGGGTGTACTCCTCGTCTCCTCGGTAAACCAAAAAC
>JABFQM010001301.1:0-22501 GCA_022816865.1 Zelostemma sp. ZL-2020
CCAGACTCTGAGAATCAATCTTCCGTGACGACCGTCATGGAAACCAGCACCTTCCGCGCGATCATAGACGATGTTTCGAGAGCCGAAAAAACGATCAATCCCGAAATTGTAACAGGAAATAATTCTCGTTCAAAGAAAATTGCAATTCCGTCAATTTACATGGAAATTATCCAAAGCCACTCGCGAGTTTCCGGGATAAATTCTGAAAATACTTGCGGCGGAAAGAATCCAAACGACGCCGGGACAATTTATTTTCACGCATCGGTTCGTTCGAGGCGCGAGAGCGTGAAAAAAATGTCGCTGAATATTGAATCGTCGAGTTAATTACGCTCGAGAGTGTCGTGTAATCCGCATTTGTGCTGCCTGTAACTTTCGTCACCTGGCGCGCATTGTGTAACGCGGCTTTACGGGCTATTTCGCTCGCCAGAGGCAAGCATTGAAAGATTCCAACATGTCGTCCCTTTTGGGAATGCCTCGAGAATGCGATCGTTCCCTGTTACAGGGATCGCGGCTTTTCTCTCTGTCTAAACTCGCAACGTTTCTATTTCGACCATTAAATTTTCGTTCAATGAACGCCATTCGTTTCAAAAGGCACAACTTTGACAAATTTCATCGACGGAAATAATTGGCCGTTTTCTCGTCTATCGTGTTTCTCGAGCTAATGATATTTCCATTCGTGTATACACACAGCCGAAAGTTTGTAACTTGTATTTATGTACGTACGATCGGACTGGAATAATTGAGCCGGAAACGTAGATTGAAGTGCGCGAGATGTTCTAAATTCAATGTTGAGACAAGTTCACAACAATGTGCGCGAAACTTTATGAACGAACGGCTAACAATTGGAGCCGTTGCACTTCGTAACTGCGTTTCGTTATCAGCGAAGCTACGCCGAGATCCGAGACATCGTTAGACATGGTATCTCGGATCTGCAGTTTATTCATTTCGCGTCAGAAAATTGTAACTTTTTACTCTCTTTAAAGAAACTTACGAGGCATATAAATATTATCACACAATGATTTACAAGATTAATTTCTGATCTTTAGAAAATATTCAGTATTAAGTTGATTTTCAATGAAAACTTTGCTTGATTTCATTAATTATTCATCGTTAAAGTATAACACGATTTTGTACAATATGCAAATCAAGTCGTTTTACAAAATTTGTTTCCTCATTTCACATTGTTTCGTAAAACTTACATTACACAAAATCCAAATTTACGAGATAATATCTCGTTTCATTTTGTATTTGTTTTCAAAACATTTTGTCCATTGACTGGACCCGAGCTTTAAAAAACAGGGTTCCATCCATTAAAACGCTGTAATCTCGCTTAATGAGCAAAATCTTTCGTATACTCGTCCAACATAAGCCGGAAGTCGCGAGATAATTAGTAGGTAAAATCGATGGCGAGTGATTATCGATAATCGCTGCGCTTTGTGCAGCAGTCGTGGGATGGTCATAAAGTCGCGGTGCCTAAGCGCGTCTAATCCGTGTCTCTTTGCTATGTAAATGTGCCATTAAAATCGCGCGAGAAAGCCACGGCGTACGCGCACAGTTTTCCTCCAACAGCCGGCAGCGCTCCCCCAATAAACGTCGAAGCCTGCGAAGGGATGTTCCTTTTGATTAAAAGCTTTGAAGGACGGCTTCGGGAATTGGAATCGCAGATTTCTCCCCCGCTGCTCGTTTCGACTCGTGACACTTTGCAGCGGAAAACACCCCTCTTTGCCTTTTCGCGTACTTTTAACCCCCGACGTTGTTGTTATTTTTTGTTAATTCATCTCGTATCAAAAAAAACTGCTCGCATTTATTTTCATAAAACGCGCGTAGTGTCTTCGTTGATTGGTTAAATTAAATTACGAGAGCGCGCGCGAACGAAAGTATTGTTTGACGGAAAAGTAATTGAAAAATGTGTATATTAAATAAACATGGAAACGCTACGATTAAAACAAATGTTGATTCTTCGAGTCGGTAATTAAGGCGAAACATGGGAAATGTTTGCCGCGAGTTTGTAATTTAACGACGAAAAATTTGCCGAATCACCCCGGCATTTCGCGTTTGTGTATTTTCGCAGGATTCATTCTTTTAGTTCCAAGGAAGATTGTACCGAGGCCAAACAATCGACGCAATAACGTGAGAAAAACGGAGGAGGCCGTACCGGAGATAAGTCCGGGTCAAACGGGCCGCGTGCGGCAAGGGAAGGGGAAGGGGAAGGGGAGAAATATTTGAAACCTTCGCGCACAATTCGCTCCAAGAGATATCGCCCGAGCGGAATATCCGAAGGAGCTTACGCTCATTTTACCAGGCCATAGTTGCAATTCCGAATCGGTATCGAGATCGCATTGTCACCATATTTCCTTCAAATAATCCATTTCTTTTGTTTCGACGCCCAAGATTCATTGCCGCCAGGCGAGATTCAGGAAATTATTCGACTGCGCGGGGTTGCATACCGTAGCTTTATCTCCGCCGAAATAATTTCGTAAATTACGCGAGAAGGAGAAAAGGAGAAAGAAACGAGTAAAAATCTTGTCTTTATCGCGCTTTTCCCAAACTGTTTACTTTCTCGAGTTTACGATAGTTTTTTTCCCCCGGCTCTTCTTCGCTCTCCGAAATACACGCGCCAAGGCGATAGTAAATCCGGACCAGCACAATGGTGTGCGCGCAAAGCTATGGAGCATTTCGCGGATCGATGGTACTTACTCTCGCCTAGGTACATTCTCTTCCCTTCCTTCTTTCCTCGTAGGTAGCCACCTACCCATCTCGCAGCTTACTACCTACGAGCTGCAGCTACGACCTACACCGATACTTTCTCTCTCGTTCCTCCGAAGCTCCTTCCTTTTCCTCGTACCTTTTTTTCTCTCTTTATCGGCACATACGAGAAATAATGTGCAGCGCCGCCGCGTGAATAAACGGGCCCGATGAAGTCTCCGGACTCTTGATAAGAAAGGAAGCGATTGATTTGCTACCCCGAACGATTCCAGTCGGCGATATTCCCGGAGCTGATAGCCACGCGATTACGAATCCCCGTTGCAAAACTTTATAAATCTTTATTCAATGTGACTTTCGGCGATCGATAATAAACGCCGATTTTTCCCTTTCTTTTCGCCTCGGGTGAGCGATACAAAATTCGAATCGTTCCAAAACTCGCTATATTTGCTAAGAAAAGTTGTTTAGCGAGCTATTTCTTTCGGATACGGAAGAAATCAGAATCTACCTGCAGCGAGAGCGAGGCGTTTACTTGGAAACGATAGTGCCCGGTGATCGATGGCCTCGACCCTGCTAGATCATGCTAATGCTGGAGTTTGTCTATGTAAGAGCCTCGTACACTTTGTCCTCTGGAAACGAAAATAAACCTTTTTCCTTTTCTCGGAAAAATTGATGATATAAAAGCAGAGCTCTTACGATGAAAAGCAGAGATAAGGTCGAAACGAGAACGGAATTGATTTGACAGTGGAATAACAGCGCACTAAGTCACGGCCGGCTTATCTGTCGAGCGTCATCGGGGCATTATTAAAATTAACGAAACAAAGGTGGCAGGGCGCAGAATAATTCCACGTGGTATCGAATCGATTAATACAATTCATTCCCGACGTGGCGCGAGTTGGAGGTGGACAAAGCGAGGTGGAAGGTCGGGAGGAGGCCTGAAACTGCTAGCCGATATTTCATCCGGGGAACAAGCGAGATAACACCAGGCACGCCCTCCCTTATTCTCCCTTTCTGCCTATACCCTATCTTACCTCTTCTTCTTCTCCTTCTTCTTCTTCTTCTTTCTTAAATTCTTCTTCTTCTTCTTACTTTTTCTTTTACTCTCCATACGAGCCCAGTGCAAGTTGGCTCGGCTCTTCAGCGAGTACTTTGCTTGCGAGTCTTTTAAAATATTACCCACCCAACGCCACCCAGCCTTCGTCCATAAGACCTCTCAAGAACAACCCTTCCAACAATGGAATACGCTCTTTTCATCGCTATATTTCTCAGGTTTACAAATAGCTTTTGACAACGAGTCACGGAAGAATATCAATATTGCTAATTAATCACAGTCTTGTTCAACGATTTAATTACCATGTTCATCAAGTCTCTCCTCGTCGAACCCGTCACGTTTCTAAGCTTATTTATCCCGTAAAATTGCTTTCTTTTGTGCGATAACTTGCGTTGGTAATTTTTATGGAGACGCGCATTTTCCCCTATCAAAGCGAGGGAAAACAAGCGTGGCTTCCATCACACGCTTCTTCGAGAGCGAGACGGTCTTTCTATTTTTGAGATTTCTTTTGAATGGCGCGTGAAATCGAAGGGAAGCCAAACGTCTCCATGACGAAGAGTTTCGTCACAGACGCTTCGATACAAGTGGCCCTTTCACGCGACGGAATACTCCATCAGCTCGATCAGGCCGTTTATCTAGCTCCTCCTTTTCGGTAGATTATTTCGATTTGACGCGTCGTGGCCGCATGCGGGGACTTTCGAATGACACGTTTCAGCCCTCGTGACGGGCCACGATTTATCAATAAGAGAGAGAGAGCATTTATTCAGGTTGAAATACTCTTCTATAAATTTGATTGTGACAATTTCACCGCGACGAGAAGTGCTTTCAAGGCGAACTGCCGCGGGTTTTTCAAGGGCGGCTGATAATTACGCTAATCCGGGGTGTCCATTAAATCGCATTTATTTTGAAAGGCACTTGTCCGGCCGAATGTTTTCTGTCTCGAGGAGCGAGAGAGTCTCTCGATCAAAAGCACCGTGCTTTGGTTCCGGTCGTTAAAAAGTGTATCCGATTACGCGTGACACGCGTAAGGTTCGCATTTATTTATGTAAATGCGCGCATATTCCGGGGCAGACTGCTTAATGTAATGCGATGCGTAAGAAGGCTCTGACGAAGGGCACCGGACGGGAAGAAATATAAATCACTTTTATCGAGGCCCGCTGATTAAAATGCAGCGGAGAAAATACATAATTAATTTTCCGCAGTGTCGACTGAAGAGAAATACATCTTGAGCAGATTTTACTTGTCCCCAGTAGCAACCAGTTGTGAATGGAACTCGTCTAATGCGATTTGTTTGTAGCTTTCGCTTTCATTAGCCTCTGGATTGCGTGCTTGATTGATAAATTTTATAAATGCTCTTATTCCCTTGACATTCTGTTAATTAGATTCAAACAAGATTCTGTTACCGCTGATAACAACGACAACTTTATTTATTGCTGGATTCATCGTCGGGAAATATTTCATATTCGTACCACAATTGCGAAAAATCACGATTTCCTTGTAAAACATCAAGTTTAATTGTACATCGAACATCGAATATACATTTAACAGGTTGGGGAAGAAGGTAGAAAAGGATGGGACGTTTTTATCTTACGGACAACGTAGTGCACTTTCGGAAGGAATGATAAGCGGCTCTGTGACCGTTATATTACTGGGATATAATTATTATTTGTGCCTTTTTCCTTCTGCGTGTTTATCGAGACGAGAGTGGTCTCGGTTCGGACAGGACATCCGTAACTAATGACCCTGATAGCTCTTCTTCTCCTTTCCCTTCCAATCTTCGTTCTCATCGGCCCCTCTCTCTTTTCCTTAGGATTTTCTCAGCGGGTTGAGACTCCCGTCTCTAGACAGCGGCAGCCGCCCTCGATCTTTTTCTTCCTCCCGATGGCCTCGACTCACTTAATTAATTTTTCTTTCAGCCCAACGAGAATCGAAAAGCTCGTTATCTCAACTTATTACTCGTCGCTTCGTGCGACCTCGTCTTCCCGTTCACTGGACACTTTGCTTTTACACCAGTTATCATCGGGCTTGAAAGTTTAAGATCGGATACAATACCGCATTGTTTCTTTCATTCGTTGGATTTCATTTCATCCCAAAGATCCCATTTATAGATGGAACCATTTTTAGAATTTTCAAAGTTTTCGCGAATCAATTATGATTTTTTTGTTCGTAACATTTGAGTGACGAGGAACGTATTTTGGCGCAAAAAAAGCGAGCTTTACAAGCCACGGAATTGTCAGTGAATCTGCCGTAGGAGCACTTACGCGAAATTGTTTTCGCATTGCTAGCTCCAATCGGCCGTTGAATTTTTCGAGACAATCATCCCCGAACGGGCTCTCTTCCAAATGCGCGCTTGTCTCTCGAGCCAATTGAGAATGCAAAGCTGGCGGAAGAAGTTGGGAGCATCGAGTCTCGCGTAACCATCATCAACGAATTGATTATTTTTCACGTTTTCTGCAGAGAACGGAGCGTTTGGGAGGGAATGAATTCCGAATGGATTATTGGTCATGAAGTCGCTCGTTTTACGAGCAGGTTGTTCTCATGCATGCGAAGCCGGCTTTGGAAGCAGAACACGTTCGTACCTTGGAAATGGCCTTACAGACACGGAGAACGTAATCCGAAGATTCCACGTGTGATCGAACTGTAATTATTAAGCATCCATCCATCTGGTACGTGACTTTCTTTACGCCCCAAAGAAATGCAAAACATTCACGCGAATTTTTTCATGCAAACAACGTTTCGCTGATTTTTTCTCGTAAAATTGCTGGAAAAGTGGAAGCTGCGTTTTTTTCTCGAGCATAAAAAGGAGTGAAATACTGTGACTCGAGGTTGAAACTAAAACGGACGAACGATTCGGTAAAATAAAGGGTTAACATCGCCAATGTACGAGGCTATTCCGAGCTCATTGTCGGTAAATTTTTGCTCACATTCCGAGGTACTTCCTCGTCGATTTAGCGTCGCGGAAGCTCTTACGCTATTCTCGACAAAGTAGCGAGCGCCACGCTACGAATTCAGGTACTTACGTAGCGTATACGCGCACGGTGATCTTTGCAGTGCGCGCATAAATTCGAGAAAGAAAGCGGAAGAGCGAGAGCTACCTATTATTTCACACGATTTGCACAAATTACGGTTACTCTTTTTCAATGACGGCGTACACTTCAGAAATATACAATTTTGTTTCTTTCCAGGTGCGAATAAATTTTGCAAATGTATCGTAATTCCAAAAATCGATTCCTCGAGACTTTATGCGAACTATTGATTTGAAAACGAGAAAACGTAACGTTTCCTTTTTTATTGTCTCAAAATTCATATTTAAATACAAAGTTTAGGGGAAAGGAGAGAAAATAGCTTCTCCCGGGAGAGTGAAGAAGACGCCTCTCACGGTCCTTGTGGATTACGGTGTGCTATTGGCGAGCTTAGTTCGCGGTTGGTTGCCTTTACGAGTTGCCCGGCATTTGCGTATTTCACGGAGGCCGTTATGACTACGGAAGGGGAGGACGGAGACGGAGGAACACCGTACAACCCTTATCTCGCAAAACGATCTACGGATTCGGGATTCGCGACCAGGAACGGAGTTGCTTCACGAGACCGGAAACTATTCCGCTCTACGACCTTGCGATTTCAACTTGTCACAAAAGAGTCATTATATCTCTCTTACTTCCTAAACTTGAGATTATTGCACTTTTCGTTGCCGAAATTCACCTGTAATAAATGAAATCTTGAACGGGTCAACTCTTAAGAAATTAAAATGGAAATTATGCCTTTCTAATGATTTTTGATTAATGAATTAATTGCAGGGCGATTATTATATACTTTACAGTTTTTTCATTCGTCATTTGTTCTCTTTGAAAAGAAAGTAAGCAAATGACAAAACAAGTGGTCTCCCTAATAGTAAAATAATTATCGTGGACACAGAAATGGGCATGAAATTTGACTTAACAGCGGGATAAGTTTATCAACAAAGCATCCAAATTAAAAAATAGCTGGTATTTTCCGAAATATTCTGGTTACGTCGAGGATAATTGTGGCTACGTTAACCATATTTCCTGGTCGTCATACAATGGCGCCGTAATATATGACTACAATAGTCAGAATTCTGGCTTGGATTCCATTCATTTTCCATGCATATTAGACAAACTTGGGAACAAATGTCCAAATTAGATTATAATGCGCTCAGAATCATCATTAGTACGAAAATTTGTCTTCCCTTCTTATATCTTCCTTAATAATGCATTAAAAAACTAAACTGATTCCTCCAAAAGAACTTTATTCATATTTTAGATTCCGAGATAAAATCGAGTTTCAGACGTCTTGTATATCTCTAATAAAATTATCAATGTTCAACGAAAAATGGCCAATTGACTTAATTCAGAAAAAAGCGCAAATTTTTCTCGCTTTTCCAGTTTTCCGAGTTGAATGAAAATCCCGTTTCTTTCATTTACACGAAGCGACAGGCAAAGATGCTCTCGCGACGAAAGTGCACAGGTTTCATCGTTTTCGTGATCTTTTTAAAATGCAAATGAAGCAGTAACTCGCCGAGATCGCGCGAAATAGCGTGGGCCGATTCCACGCGACAGACGATGAGCGAAACCGAGCGTTTCCCCAAGTGAACGTCGGCGTTAGAAAACTTCCTGGCGGAGCTGCAGCAAGTTCCACGGGGAAGATAAAGTTCAACCGCGGATGGAACTGCGAGACTTTACGCTCGATCGGGATCGCCGATCGAGCGGTTAAGCGTCGCAGTCTTTCGACAAATTAAATTATAAAACAAAGTTTCCGACAACTTTTGCATCCGCTGGGAGTTCCAGAGCAAACAACGCTCGATCGGGTTGAAAATTTTTTAAAGATTCGCATCGAGAGCGTTGAGAATTAGCGACGTCAGTGATGGGTGAAAAGCAATCGCGCAGAGTCCATGGCTTAGTACGCTCTCGCGCGCGGATATAACGGAAATGGCATTTCGGTAACCGCCGGTAGAGGCCGATTGGACGATGGCCAACCGGGCAGCGGTTTAGCTTTATTACGGCAGTTTGCGGTATGTACGACACAAATGTCAATGTAGGGACGTCAATTAACGGAAAAGCAATACTGATTCACAGTCGATTTACGATCGCTCCGTGATCCTGAATTTTTGGTCGACTCGGGCCATGAACGTTCGATGAAATTAAGAGAAAGCCGAGCAGCGATTGAAAATTCAAACGGCAATTCGAAGAGGAATTTCTATAAAAAACGGCGATACTTTTTACAAGCCGCGAGACGTTGTCCGAAAGTATGCGTACTAATCGGCGAGCCAATCGCCATTTTTCAGCCCTTCAACCGCAGGGCGATTCATCCACGGCGAGAATATCTCGAAGTTTGGCTCGGCGCAAGCGCGATGCACTTCGTCATCGAGATACGCCCTGCGTCAATGTATCTCTCTTTTCACGGATTCCTTTAACAATGCGAGTAGCTACGGGATTGCCCATTCCTCGCAGAAAGAACCGGGATCCTCGGAGTCGAATACTTTAACGACCCGTCCCTTTACCCGCATTTTCCTCCAGCTTTCCAATTACAAGCAATCAATTCAACAATAAACTACAAAGTAAAAAATGGTTCTGCATTTTCCGCAATTTTGCTATTCCAACGGGGCTAAAAATGAATGGAAAAGTGGACGAATAAAATCGCTTTTTCCAGGACTGTCGGGAATGGAACGAGATAGAGTTAACAATGAATAAACGACGGATTTATCGTGTCACGATCCGATCGAAAGCATGGAAATTCGAGGTTTGATTGGCGTAGTAAGAACTGGGTCCTCGGGTTCCTTGAATACAGATAAGAAATCAAAACAAGTCAATACTACGCACGCAGCTCGACTGCGACTCGGTGCTGCCACTGTGGGAGCTGCTCGACTTTTCGAAAGGGATAAAAGAGTGGCGCAGCTGCAGCTCCCTTCGAAGGAAGGCGCTTCGATACTCTCTCGCCCGAGAAAACCGCGCTCGCTGTCCAACGATGGGTATCGACATGACAAAATGCATCGCGTGGACACCGACCGTACACTTTTACACGCCACGAGACATATAAATTTACTCATCGAGCGTTTTTCCCTTTTCAATTCCCCAAGTATTTTGCTTCTTGTTTGGAAAAAAAAATTCATAATTTTACCTGGCTCCCTTTTCAATGCACGAAATTTCCCGTCTGCCCTCGGATACGTACCTGCAACAGAAAGTATTCGAGGCTTAGAATAAGGAGCGAGTGTCGAAGGATCGCGCGGGGTCGAATAAATTCTCGGCTCGGGAATTCAAATGCGCAATAAGGGCCCGTCGCCGATCGATACCGAAAACTCGGCTTTGCATTCGAAGACGCAGACCCGGGGGCTAATGGCATCGAATGTTTAAGTCGTTACAGACAGCCGGAGCGATGTAAAAAGAATCTATTATTTTTCACTCGCTCTCGCACCGAGGAAGAAAGCACTGGCCGACGCAAAGTGAGAACTATCTTAAAGTGTCGTTAGGAAGTCATCCATTATGCGGTAAAGGCAGCTCGCCGCGAATCCTTCGTGTTCAAACACCAGACACGCCTCGCCATTTCTTCCTTTCTTCATCCTTTTCTCCTTCTTATTCATCCGTTTTGTTACTTCTACAACTACAACTATTTCCCTTTTCCACTTTTTCTTCCGGCTTGGATCCCTGAGAGGTTTTGGGGCTTCGGAAACTAGTTGGGAATTGAGGAGACTGCCCAGCTTGGAACACCTTTTGTTCTTTAATTTGTAAAAACTATAATATCCAGGGAAACGCAGTTCGAGTCTGCGGAATGAGATTGTTGATTTCATCAACGTTTTCTAAACCTTTGCGTAAGAATGTTTACGATTTCATGTCATTATGAGTTGATCAAGTATAAAATATTTCTCTTTCATAACCAAAGTTATTACTTTCTCATTAATTTTTTCATTTTTCATTTTCATTATCTCAACCGTTCTCTCTTTTGTCATTTTATTTTCTCTCTTCGTTATTTACGAGAAAATATAATGATTAGCTTCTATTGGAAAAATGTTTGAAAGCTATTACTAGTACAAGATCTTAATTATGTAGACTCGCGAAAACAAAGTACTAAGTCATTTTTTACGAGTTAGTTTTAATAGATCCTGCTTTGGCATTAAATTCGCCAAGAACTAATGTTCATTTCGCAACACAAAAGAAGTAATTGGAATGGGAAAAATGGTACTTTCTTTTATCAGCACAATTGAATGTCCCTGTACTTGTTCCCCATGTTTTTGCGGGAAATAAGTGAAAATTATTGCTACTGTTCGAACTTAGACTCATTCTCGCCCTCTCTCTTTCCCGTGTAAAAAGGTCACAAAGTTCACGGGGAAGACTCAATCTTTTCCGAAGCAGCGAGAGTCCTTGGACCACTCACCTTCGCTTTTAATTGTTTTATTTACAAGGCTGCATGCTTTCTTTCTCGCGAAGTAATGACTTGGTCGCGAAGCCGGAGAAATTGAATATCCGCGTGGACAATTGCAATAAAGTCGGTATCATCTCGGCAGTTTCATTATCGCGACTTCACGGAGATCGTCGGCGACGGTAAAAACTTATTAGCGACCGGCTATTGGAAGAACGTCACTCCGGGAGTCAATCTCAATGGAAATGGATTTCAGTTCCATCGGGCAGCGATGGCACGAGTAATCTATCCGCCGTCGTCGCGGTTATTGCCGGTATTACCGGACATTGATTTCGAATTAGCGAAAATTGAAAGACGTGATTGAAAGACGGTGCAAGAATGTCGAAGAGAAAAAAGTGTTCGCCGCGACGGAATCGGATTCGAAGCTCCGACGTTCCGTTCGGAAATTCGATATCGCGCCGGTGAAATTTTCCATTTCGCCCTACGAATTATTTTCCTCAACGGCGTTTGTGAATTTCGCCAAGGAAAAGAGAAGAAAAAAAAAAGATCATCGTGTTCGGTGTGCGCGCACGCGGTTCATGAAAAGTGTTCATTTTAATCGAAGAAGGAACGGAGGTATCTTTTAATCTCGATCGCCGGCGAGATTCCTTTATCGCGGGACCGTCGGAGCGTCGTTCATCCGTAACGTTTCCAGTCGGTTAACCGTTATGCTTGTAACGTCGTCAAAGAGCGGCGTTATGTCATCGACTTCAAGAGCCCGGTAGATCCGCATCGCGAGTGTGTAAGGAAACATTCACGATGAAATTATTCATGATCCCGAGTCTTTTTTGCGCACAAGAGACATTCCTCGACTATTCATTACCATCGGATTCTGTGCACTTAAAAATTATTCAACCGAGTCGATTCCCTCTTTTTCATATTTAATTAATTCTTTAATTGGCCCGTGATTTGTGGCGCCGGCCAAGTTGAAACACTTTACCTCGCGGGAGATGACTTTTAAAGGCAAAGCAAAGTGAATGACGCGGCGCGAATGCCAGACGCGGCCATATTTCGTGCAAGTACGAGTCGTCCTCGCTCGTTTTGCGTGGGCACGCGAGAGAGAGTGCGGCGGTTGGCTTGTCTCGGGAGCAGGGCCTTCCGTGTCTCTTTCGGGGCCCGCGGGGCCCCGCGACAGAGGCGAACGCACTGCGAATTGCCTTATAAACACGCTCCCTGCACGCACCTCCTGCACCTACACACGCATTCCCCAAGAGCTTACGTAACTCGGCATTTATACCTGACAAAAAGACGAGTGCACTTTCGTTAAAATATCACGCATATCTTCTCCCACTCTTGCGAAACGATTCACCTGCATCGCGCTTTTTATGACGCTGCCGCTTTTTTCAACATCGATGCGCCGATATTACGACATCCATGGAAACATATTACACACGCTCAGCTATTTTATTCACCTTTTTTTTCCTTCGTAAAAAGCAAGAGTTGTAATTTTTCTCGGTTTTGCAAGCGTTTATTGTTACTGGAAAGTTTTCGTCGAATGCAACTCCTCATAGATTTTCTCTCAAAGGTTAAACTCTCATGTGCTATCGTTCATTTCGCTCACATAACGCAATAGAATTTATACTTTTATAGCGGCCGTTAATGCTTTCCCATTCGCACCTGGCCGATGCGAGCCGATTGCATTCTGCCGAAGACGATGCGCGTAAAGCTTTTCAATCCGCGACGGTGGCGGCGCGTTATTGCGCGCCTCGCCGGACTCGGCTCAATTATGCCACCGGCGTTTTATGACCTTTGTATCCTGGTGCTTCGAACGAGTCCAACCGCCATGTTATAAAATATAATTACACCTCCATAAATTTGCCTTGTCTTTTTTGTTTTCACCACGGGAAAAAACTGACGCGTCTTTGCAAAAAGGCCGCTGGTAGGGGAGGAAGCAATTGTTTTTCAAACTCTCGGGTATTTTGTGATCGAGTCGGCATTTCGAGGTTTCCTCGATTGAGCATTCCCCGCGGGTTTGTACGGCGTCGAGAATCGTTTACGAGTGCCACGCACGGTCCGACGTCTGAGGCGCTCGCGGGTGGGTCCCCGTGATTTTCCGAAACGTCAAAAGGGTGTGAAGCATGCATAATGCATGGAGACATTATACAAAAGCGTGTACCAACGCGCACGCTCGTCATTACCGACGTACCTATGCAAATTCTGGCCAGGCCCAAATACACGTAGAACGCACCGGCAACCAATAACGACTTGCTTAACTTGTTCGTCACTCGTCTTCGTTAGAAGCCGTCGCGACGACTGCTTCAACGCGAAGCGGAAATCGAGTCACTTTCTCCGAGAATTCAGAGGAAAGATGTCGGAGCCAGGGAAATTTACGAGGTGTCGCTTATCCCGCCGCCACCGCCGCGTTCTGAAGCCGGGAATATAAATAATCCCCGTCCCCTTATCGTTATTATTAATTCATTCGGAACGACGTGTGTTCGAGAAAATGGGTTTTGATTTTTATGGGACCGCGAAGCCCGCGCGCGCGATATCTTTTCGCGCATCGTTCGCAGATCCCGCGCTTATCTAAAATCTCTCTGCCCCGTGGGACAGGATTTTCTGGTTTTAATGTTCTGGAATTCCCGGGTTCATAACTCTTTTGAATCATTGCATGCCATCGGAATAAGGGCCTTGTGTAATGCGCTCTTGTTTGTGTTTTCAAACCGATTCCAGCGCCGTAACTCGCGCGCGCGCATGTGACAAAACGCGCGAGAGAGTTTCGCTCTGTAAAGGGACTTATATCGTTTTAATTGCGCGACATAAATAAGTACACTCGGCTTGATGCGAGTTTGTAACTTTACGACGCGGCTCTCTAAATGCGCGTCATCATTCTTTGACTCTGGGCCTCCCGTGCGCGGCTGATTCATTTATGAATCCACTAATTTTCGCTCCAAGGTTTCTTGTTCGGGAACAAAAAAGGCTTGTATCATTTTTTACGCACCTCGCTCGAGTCATTGCGGCGGTGGAGGCGGCTCGTAATGAGCGACTCTCGGTTTCACGTGCTTTTTTTTCCTGTCTTTGGCGAATCACAGGGTTCCCACTTGACTTTCCATGTTAAATTCCATTACTTTTTTGGGTTTCTCAATTTGCGAGATGATTGTTTTTTGACTGTAAATACTGAAATATCAGGCAACAATTTTCCAACTCAATACTGAGTTTTTCTTTTTCGAAACTTGATACGTTTAACCGTTCGTAGTGATGGATTACACAAAAAGGTTTTGTATTTTTTTATGGGTTTCGTAATATTCCATATTTCTGAAAAATGTTTCGTGCTTTTTTTACGGCTGGAAAAACGATCAATTCATTTCTACATGTAAAAATGCCCCGACTTCTCTTTAACGTTGAAGTATTCCCTGACTTTTCCAATTTTTCCAGGTCGTGTGGCAACCCTGAATCAAGTGTATGGAAGCAGGTTAATTACGAAAATACCAGAACCTCGTGACGCGGTTGGGTCGCATGGACCGCGTGGCTCTTATCAGGTCGCGTCTGAACATGCCCGACTTTATTTCGTTTTTACGCTGCTAAATGTATTTCTCTGTTTCGATTAATGAGACGGCGATAAAGCCAAAGGGAGTTGGTAGTTGGCCGACGTGCGTGTACCGCGACATAGAGATAGAGAGGGTTCGGCCTGGGAAAACGAAGACGCGAGGATAAAGAGAGAGAGAAGGAGCGAGAGAAGCAACAAAGGTGAACTGCTGCTTATTTTTCGGTTGGCCGTTCACTAAGCGCCGGCTACCGATCCACGCGAGCCGGTAATTGCAATATCATTAATTAACTATGGCCTCGCAGCGAGCCACGCTGCGAGACACTTTTTATCAGTCGCTCACGAGCGGGATAAAGAAAGACGGAGGAGGAAGCCTCGTCTCACTGCTCGGCCGGCGCTCTTATCTTCTCGCAGATTCTTCGGTTTTAATTGCGCCAGTCAGTTTGTCTTTTTCTGCCTGGGACTATCTTCTATCGTTTAGAAGACGCGCGCGCTAGGCCAATCTTGCCATTCTTCCCGCGAGTTTCAGGCCCTGCAATTGGCTATCGTACATTGCTGCACGAACATATATTTTGACTATCGTTAGAAGATGCTTGTATACTTTTTCGACATCCATTTTTATCCGAAACATAAACAATTTTTAAATTTAATTGAAATGCACTGCGCAAGCCTTTTTGTTACAGAAAATTGTTTACGAAAATCGCATTTCAATCATTCGTAATTTATTAATTAAAACAGAGGCCTGATGGAAGCATCGCTTGCCACGTTGAAATATCGTCATCAGCTGGAGAGCTTTTCTCAGCGGGTTTTTCAATCAATTGCGGATAAAGTTTCTCGGATTCGAGTAAAGGCGAAGGCAAATGAATGTTTAACCGTCGAAGGAGTCCGGGAAACCGTGGCTGAATTTTGCACAAGAATGTTCAGCGTTTCGAACGATTCTCGACAGGGGAGGCAAAGCGTTTTCACGTGTAAATTCTCAAGAGTGCAAGGAAAAGTTGCTTCCCTCAAAAATTAAAAAGTGCACAGGGAAAGGACGTTTCGGCCGCGGAAAGATAAAATTCCCGGAAAAGTTAAAGCGAGCTTTTTTAAGCCGCGACAAGACGTAGAATTCTAAAAGGAACATCCCTGCAATAAACCGTGCTGAATTATTCCGCGGCTTTGGAAATTAATTTTAATAGAATATGAAGCGCGACTTACGAGTCGCGCGCGTTCTTCCGAAAAACATCCGATTTCCCCTTTTGACCTATTTACTTTTCCCCTCGGCGTTGTTTTAATTAGTAAATTGTTGAAACCTTTTGGGAAGTTCGATATAAGTGCGCTGTCGATATGTCATTGTCGAATGGAGCGCACATGCGAGCTCAAAGCCACAGCAAACTGTAGTTTCAGAAACTAAATCGAATGTCGATACCCATTCAAACCCTGTCAGTCCCTACCGTTTGTTTTCACCGCAAAGGCACTTATTAATACCAACATAATAATACGCGGCGAATTACGCGGAGCTATGTTTCGCAAGAAGTTTCTCGACTGACACGTACATACGGCTCGTTTCGCATTCCCAACTAAGCAATAATTAATTCCCTCAAGCCTCTAAGACACTCGAGTTTCTTTGATTAATTATACACTTCCTACTGATCGTTGACCCAGAGGTATTGTTAAATGAGGCGAAAGCATTTCGCGCTACTTCACACGAAGCAACGAAAAAAACATAATCCGATATTAACCGGGTCGCGTCATAAGTTTTTAGGGTCATTCGAGTAAATCCGCGGGGCAAAGCAGATGCTGGCGACCAATTCGCATTAGCAGTTATGATTTATCACCGACCGCAAATTTTGCAACGGGTGGCGCAATATTTTTGCAGTCGGTACGTCGACTTTGATGCGTGCGCGCTTCGTCGTCAAAGCGCCTTAAAAAATATCACTCGTAAATATCGCCCCGAGTCTCGCAGCCGTCGACTTTTTTAATAATATTCCCGGGGCTTCGAGCGACGCGAGTGTCAAAGGTGGGAAAAAGTTACAAGACAATCCCGGCGTGCGTTCGAAGGAAATATAGTTTTTTTTAAAAATAGAAATGGATGTTTTTAAATAGAAATATTTCGATTGAGGAAATGAAGCAGCGACGTGATGTAAATGCGAGAGGTCCGATTTGGGTTAACGTGAATTTCGGTGAAGCGAAGCGTTTTTGCACCGCAGTCACCGAAGGCAATTTCTCGAGCGACGTCTGGCTTCGTGATCTTCTTCGAGGTTGGGACTCTATTCCGCGCTATCGATCAGGCATTCGCTCCCATGCAAACACACGGCACACACGAGACACGGCGAAACCGCGCGACTACGGTATCTACGATCATTGCAGCCGGTAACAACGGCAGTTAATGTCCGAGGTCTCGTGCCCGGGTACTAACCCAATGAACAGATACAATCGGAACATAGATTAACTGCAATATAGACCTCGTGGGGCCCGTGTCGGTACTGAAAATCGTACGAATCCTTCCGAGCGGAATCGATCTTGCATTTGCACTGTGTTACATTGTCGAATTAACGAGCGCTCCATGCTCGGCTATTCGATGTTTTACGACAAAAAATCACTAAATTTTCTTTTTATCTCTTCCTTTTTTTTCTCGACCTCTTAAAGCAGGCTTGCGCAGCAGTAACGGGTAAAAAAAGTCGAGAGTCGTGTTTGGAGATAAAGACTTATCATCTGTTTACTCAATTTTACTTTTTAGGTCTTGGCATTTTTGAATAAAGTTCATTTTAACGATAACAAATGATATTGATTTTTTATGGCTCGTAAACGAGCACTTTATTCTGTTGAGAACTTTGTCCGATTCGATCAATCTTATCGCGGGCTTGAAAAAATGGGACATTAGTCACGAGGAAAAATGTCGTCGAATGATCTCTCAACGTCATCGCTGATGCGTCAACACCATGAAGCGCCCAGACAGCGCGTCAACCGCAAATGTCTTTCCGATGTCTTCGCGGTGGCGATAATAAAGTTGAGCTCCTTCTCTCGCCGAAGAAGAGTAAAATGACTAATCGGATGCGACGACAACCGTACGAAAAAGGGAACGAGGGGCGACAACGGACGTAACTCAGTTCTTATCGAGCTCTTTTTTTCACTCGAACCCTCGAGGCTGGATTATTTCTAGGCGTTATCTAAGCAAGCGATATCACGACCGATTGCCTATACTCGCAGCTCCAGCGTTGCTAGGCCATTAATTCAATGGTCAACATCGGCAAACATTTCAAGTCCAAGTTCAACTAAAAATCCGTTTGGAATTTTTTCAGAAGAGCGTCAATGTGTGTTTTCAACGATTTAAATGTGATTTTTTGTCTAGAATTGTAAGGCCTGAATCAGGTTTCAGTTTTTTCAAGTGTAATTCAAGGAATAATTTTATTCATCAACTTCATACACGTATTTCTGTGTAGTTTTTATACCAAAATATAATAAATTCAAATTAATTTTACAAAAAGTAGTACGTTTTCTTCTTAATGGGAACAATAATGAAAAAAAAAATGTTCTACCCATTTTTTTAAATTTGTAAAACCAAAAGAACGCAGAAATATACAATAATAATTGATCATTGAATCATTTTTTGTTGAATATGGCAAAAACAAAATCAAAATCGCAAAAACATCACCTCTTGTAAAAATAGTACAGAAATCATGTCGACATGAAAGAAAATGTGTGATTTTCAATGCCCCAAAGACTAGACTCTCGAATAAAAACAATTCCTCCGACATGCCCCATATTTGCACCTTCATTTCTTCGGTTTATTTCGCAGAGTCTCGAAAAAGGCAGTAGCAGTTACCACTGTAGAGTTATTGTTTATTTTCATCGTCTTCGCGAGTTCATCTGCTTCGAAAATCCTATATACGCCCGCGATCCTCGAGCAAGTCCTTGCCAGTGGCTTCTGTAAATTTCACCTTAACAATGTTTACGAAGTTTTATGGCCCCTGACTTAGCCCGGCGTATAGCATGGCACTCGCGAGCAGTGCCTCGCCTTGCACTGCCTCCGGCACTTCCGCTCAGTTTAGAAAACGAGCGTGCTTTGAGCACGTATATGATTTACTCCCAGCGTCTCACTAACAAAAATTAACTTTCGCCTCGCTGTCAGCTTTTCGAAAAAAAAGACGGAAAGCGAGTCGTAAATTGCAGGTAACGGCTCAACGAAAAATAGTATTCCCCGCAAAACGACGTTATCTCGGCGCGATTTCATTTTCGCGATCGAAACCTTTGTTTTTATCGTCCTCGTATCATGAATGTGGGGGAAAGGGAAAAAAGTTACGTCACGAAAATGGCCCCCATCTTCGAAGGCGTTCGATTTACGAAACTCTTCCTTCGAAGCCCGATGGATGTTATTACTTCAATTGTTTTTACATCTTGCAAGAGATCGGGGCGCGATACAGAGAACAAGGTTCGGCTGCGCGAAGCTTATGCATACCTCGGAAGCCGATTATCGTCCGCACAATCGTACGTCTACCGGGTCCTTTCTTCTACTTACATTCCCCGAGCCGCCTCTTCGACCTCCGCCTCTTATACAACGCAGCAATACCGAACGCTTTATTTACAACCCACCGCAGAATCTCGGCTTCGGTTTTGTCCTCAAATTGTTTTACGCGCGTCCTACGCGCTGGCGCCATTGTTACCCGAATGTAAAACTGTTGCTCGATAAAAAAAAGGTGCACTGACACGAGCCTCGTCACGAATCGCTTCCCAACATTTCTCAAATTCAATTCCGCCCATAAAACTCGAAATTAACCCTATAAATTCACTCCGTTATTAATGGGAGTTTGAATTAATCGTTTGCGGAGGCAAAGCTTAATTGAATCCGATGGAAAAGTGCGGCGAAGGAGGAATAAAAGATGAAATGATGTAACGCGCGAGTGAATGAAAAGAATACGAGAGAATGTGTCGGAGCATAATAGCGCGTGGTAATTGATCGGAGCAGATGCGAGAGCGTGTTTCTAATTCAGCGCAGCGCCGGTCGTTTGAAGCAGCGCGCGAAATTGCCCCGATGCAAAAGCGCCCCGAAAAGTGGCGTTTCATTGCGTACCGTTAGTTACACGACCATTAATAACGCCTGTCATTTACGTCCAAGGGTGAAAAAGAGGATAAAAGATACGCGAGAAGAAAATGACACTCCTCGATCCCTCGTCGCTCGAGGAATGAGAAACGACGAGGATCCGCGGCACCATTAACTCCGCATGCTTCTACCGTTCTACTTCCGTGCTTCGGCAAACGCGACTTTCTCCGCAACACTTTCGTCCCGCGACGATATTTCACGAACAACTTTTTTTCTTCCCATCGAGACATACGTTTTCATTTGCAGAAATTACTCGCCGAAGAAAATATTCTTTTTCTTCCACGTGTGCAATTTCCTGGACCCTCGTTTTCTCCCCGGAATGGGAAAAATACGACCATTTTTATGATGAGCGATTTGCTGTTTCCGCTTGGCTTGAAATTTGACCTTCGCGCGAGAGCTCAGCCTCCGGCAAAAATTAAATTTGTTTTTCCGGTGTACAAGCGATGCCGGAGACACAGCTTTACGAGGAAATCGCGTTAATTTCGCTACTGCGGACAAGTTTGGACGCTCTTCTGTCCCGAGGCGATTGAACAGATAAATTGCACGTCACGTTTCGACGCCCGTGCAAGTAAACATTTGAGGTACGCTTCGGTCAAACGTCACTGACGAAAAGAACGCGAGGTTCGTTAGTCAAATGCCTTTTCCAAAGTTTGCAAAGTGGGAAAATGCCGACTCGCGACACAATTTCCGTTTAAGCCGCTCGTTTTCCGCGCAAAAAAGTCGCGATTCGGCGAGAGACAACAAGCGCGATCAGCAAGTTTGTCGCTTCGAGGGCAATCAAGCCCGGTGTTCATTGTAAACACGCAGGAAATGAAAACTAACGTGCGATAACTTCCCCCCAATTATCCCGGGACAAAAACGGAAGCGGCGCGAAAATTTTCGCGACGCTGCTCGGCGAAATGCGCCGGAATTCGCGGCAGCTGCGAGCTACGAGATAAATTTCATCTAAATCCAGGGCGTTTCTCACCTCGCAACTTTCTTGCGTCTCGCTGTGTTTTATCCCTAAATCGAGGAGACATTGAATATCCAATTGCAGTTAATTTACAAACGAGGGACCGGAGTAACGAACTTTAAAGGCTGCGCACATTTTTTTCCTCTTTTTCAAGCCCGATATTAAACCTGCACTTTTCCCGGCACTTTTTTTCCCTTCCAGAGTGTAGCACGTGCGAAAATATATTGTGGATTGCGTACACAGGTCGCTATATTTCTCAGGGACGAGGGCCAGACTCACTTCAACGTGTACCCGGTGCCATGCTCCTGTGGGCTAACGGTCTGTTGCGGATATTTATCAACGTCGGGATCTAGACCAGTAATGGCGCTACGACGAATGTAACTTCTTCGAGAAAGCCTCTAGAATTTGGCTCGCCCCTTGCACCAAAGCAATTTCACGGGCTAAATGTACAAAAAGTTGCACGGTACACTCGCAATTGCCGAAACAAAAAATGCGGATTTTTTTCGCTCGAAAAAAAGGTCTTCGCAATCGTCCCAACAAAGGTCGAGACTTTTCGAAGAAAAAAATAATTAAGATGAAGTAATCATCGCGAGTGTTGGCGTAAAAGTACGAGACTGCGCTCCGGGTTCGAGAAAATATCCGGAAAGTAGGTGCGAAATGAAAGAACATTTAAAAACTTGAAATATTTGGAGAGCGCGAGGCGAGAATCGACGCAGCGACAGACGAGATTCTTGAAATGAAAGTGCTGTCCGCATTTGTCTCTCTGAAAATTGTATCTCGTGCAAGATGAAAGTCCACTCGGCGAAAGTTCAATCATAATAACAGCGAGATCAGAGATCCTTCTTACCCGCGACAATCCGCTCACGAGAGAGCGGGTAAGATACGACGAGAAGGGACGCGTATACATCCTCGGTTGTACGAAGGAGGATGAGAAAGATAGAGAGAGAGAGAGCGTAGGCGGCCGTTTAACGCAGTAAATTTTGCGCGAAAAGACCGAAGGTCTCTTCCCCAAGTGGCCCCGTCTCTTCTTCCGCGCTACGAGTCCCACGGGGTTTCTTCCTTTTTTCCTCATTCTCTTTTCGTCCCTTCCGCATCCCAACCGGCAGTCTTCCCGGCTGTTTTCGCACGTCATTTTTTTTCACCGACCCGCGTAAATAATTACCACGAGTCACCTGTCTCAAACTTTTTTGCGCAATATCCCATCGCGCCTTACAAATAAAATGTAGGCGACTGTTTTCCCTTTTCCTCATTTTCGCCAATAATTACGGAAAAATCGCTCCATTCGTCGATATTTTCGAACAGCGGTAATTTATCTTTCTAATCATTACACTTACTCGACATCGCTTCATCGTTTCATCGTGAAAATCGTGAGTTTTGATTGGGCGCGCATTTTATTCGAGTTAAATTTCGGTGCGAGCAAAATATAACGGGGTATCGTACAAGTTCCGCCGAAGGGCGTGACTGGCCGTGTTAATATGATAGGGAACGGCTGCAGTGCCTCGAGCAGAGAGCGTCAGCCCTCGAGCCTGCACACTTTATCGGCCACTTAAGGCAGAAGACTCGCTTTACATACGCCCTTGCGACGTTTCGCCATTACATTACTCGCTTCTCCCCCCCCCAACCCCATCCCACACCCCACCTCCCTACACACCCCACCACCTCCACCACACCTCCACCACACATATCACAACCTCCTCACATCACCTACACCTCTCACATCTACTGCTTCCCACTATTACGTTGTCTCCACAATGCACACATACCGCATACTTGCACCGCACCGTCCACTTCACTGACTCTACTACGTCTACCTCATCCTACCTACAT
>JABFQM010001302.1:0-22496 GCA_022816865.1 Zelostemma sp. ZL-2020
CGTCACTTTTCCTCCGCGAACGTCGAAAAACACGGGTTTTGATTTACATTAAATTATTATTGAAAATAAATTGAAAAATGACAAAAGTTGAACGTTTGTGGGCTTCGCTACGATGTTTGGCGTCAATTCACGCAAGAAATTTTGCATTTCAGAAACTTTTAACAGAGTATTCGCGATTTATGTTTTATAAAACATGGATTTTTACTAGTGGAAAAATTCAACTTTTAATTTTTTACTGCACAAACAATTGGTCTGACAAAAAAAACATAATTGGAAAAAATGTCCGCCTACATATGCCGAGTATGATTATATTTTTTTTTTAACATTTCAGTACATTTTTTTTATCGTCACATTTTCGAACATGGACAATTGTTTTACCTGTTTCCGAGCGCGCGGCGAGTTTTAACATCCAGACGCTCAATTGTAAAACGTTTAACCATCAAAATTTAAAAATCTTTCTGCAAGTTCGTCGATTTGTTCGAAATAATGACCAGACATCATTGGCGACATGAACGAGTTATAAAACGAATGTTTTCAATCAAGTCTGCAGTAATATTGAAGAACACACACTCCGCTTGAATAAAGCGATTAAAAAATGATTCGTTCACGAACTCGACTTCAGCAGGAACTTTTCATAATTTAAGCCGACGTTTTTCTTCCACTTTTATCGCGATTTTTCGGTGAGAAATAACTCGTTGGCCGTTGAAATATAAACGTGACGCGGCTAGTATACGACGTTCCAGAGTGCGACGGCAATACGTCCTCGTCATGCATGAAATATGCTACGTGCCGGTACGTTCCTACAATATCACTGCCATTTCTTCAACGTTACGACTCATGGAAATGCCGCTGGTGAGTGGCCAACGCATTTTCTCATGGCTCCGCGAAAAAGGGTGCCTCTTTGTTGGCGGCCCGAGCGATTTTCCGCATTTTCCCTGTTTCGCGCGAATATGAAATTCTACTCTTCCGAACGGTGAAAAATTCCCGAGTGCCGATTGTTCCTTCGTTTCCCTTCTCGTGTCACGAAAATCGCGGGACAACAGCGGTCCCGGCTCATAACTAGACCCTCCACGGATGAAATTTCGTGTTTGTTTTCCGAGCTTACATGTCAAGTGCTTTGCTACGAATGCGAGAAAAGGAACGCTCGTACGTCTGGGGTGTTCGCTGTCACGTATTTGTACGCATTTGTCAAAACGGCTTTTGATTAATGTGACTTATGTGTTTCACATTTTCACTTTCTCAAAAGCCAAACCTGATATACATTTCCACGTTACCTTTTTCAATTCTTTTTGAAAAAAAAAAGAAAAAGCGACAGAGTCCCGGAGTCAGCATCGAAGAAAGCGCCAAGAAATTCGAGTAGTATCGGCGACGGATTTTCCCGAGAAAAACGAAGAATTTCCGGAAAATTTGACGCGTTGCTTCTCGGGTACGTGTGCGGAATCCGCCACCCCTTGAATCGTGGGGGCACCGAGAATGGCAGCTTGCCAATCAGGACGAATATCGGGACGCTATGGCACGCTCCAATTCCGCAGACGCATAGAATCGAGTGCACTCGTCGTCTAGCGCGGCGATGAACCGTCGAAAGTGGCGCAAAGACGAACGAGTGATTCGTGCTTCCGCCGCACTAATTAACAAATTTTTCATGTTTAATTGACGTGCAATCATTCCTTTGTTTCTTGATAATGATTTTCAAACAATGGAGAGTGCCATTTCCAACTGCGGAAAAGTTTTGCTAATTGATTCGATTAATAAGTTCATGGGAGGCAATTAGGACTTTTAGCTTGTCGACAGCGTTGATGAAAATGTATCGGAGATACCGGGACTGGTGTTACACGGCTATCCACATCTCTCACTTTCTTCGTCCTCCCTATCCGGAACACATGGCAGTGTACCACTGATTTACAACTATTGCGGTACAAACTCGATTATAATGATTCAAGAGCATATTGCGCCGAATTACGCGGAAGATTCAGTCGTTCATTAAACGATAACGATCTTGCTGCTGCCGCCACGATAACCGATAAGGATAAGAGTTGAAACTTCATTCACTTTACCTACCGAAAGGAATTTCAAACATATTCCACTTTAATTCTAGCGACTTCATAATCGAAAATGCAAAGAAAACAATGAAACATGATTAATCAAGTTTCTAATTGGTAAAAGTGCAAATGGGGACGGTTAATCACTTGAAATTTCATGAAAAGTTCTCTGAATAGATCATTTGGATCGGGGAATTATCAATTTATACACTTGTTTTACCTTTTTTTGAAACACAATTAATCTAACCTTTTCAAATGAATTTATTATGGTTACAAGATGTTTTATGGAACATTGATTTGAAAAATTTATCTGAGATTTATGTATTTCACTTTGTCCCGAATAAATTATTTTCAACATTACGGTACACTTAATTTACATTTTATTTTGAATCCTTGAAATGGAGTTTCTCAATAAGTAAACTTATACTCGAAATAGAATTTCCGATGTTCGAATAACTTTTAATCTTTAGTACTGAAAAGAAGTTACCGGAAAAGTTACGAAAATTCCATGATTCGGACAAAAGTTTCCCGGCTTTTCCCTTATTTGGGTCAATCTTTGACTTTTCAAGGTTTTTCAGTTTTCTAGATAGTATGTTAATCCTGTAAACCCAGTAGAAAATAAAACCTGTCAATAAATCGGAATTGCTAATTCAATTTCCATGCTAATGTTCCACATTTCCCGAACCAAAAATACTCGAAAATATTCTAATTTTACAAAACTTGAATAGACAATAATGAAGCGAGGGAAGTTAAAACATCCTTCAGCATGAAGCTAATGAGCAAATCAATCACTATTTCCTTCCTCTCATAAAATTCTATTTTTATTAACTTTTGGAGATTTCAACTTACTTTTAATTTACAATAAATCCTTAATTTGTTAATAAATTCGTTCCGATTTTCAATGAATGAAGATACGATTTTCCAGCTTTCATCGGTCTTTCCTCTGCATTATTGATTGCAGATGGTACTGTGTACCCGAAGAAAGGTTATTTGTGGGCAAGAATGCTGGCGCCTTAACGTCGTTTATCTTGTCAGAGGAAAATTGAGACGTCCAGAGTAAAAGTGGGACGTATCAAAGCTGACACTCCAAGAAACAGGCGTAAACAGGAAATAAAAGAAGGGCTATCGAGTTTTCGGCAGTTTCGACGTGACTTGGCAGGAAATATATCTTCCCGTCCATCTCTAACTTAAGAAATGATACGTCAGTGCGCCGAATTGATTCCAAACATTCGTGAGACTTTTTATCCAGATTTTATCCCGACCATTTCTCTTCTCCTTTTCACGGCTTTTTTTCCGATTTCGGGGATGAACAAAAGCGTTGATGGATTCGAAATAAAGTTGTTTCGAAAACATTTTGCAAAAGCAATTATTCAACGACGATGATTGTCGGATTTCTTTTGCAATCAGTGGCGAGTCAGTAATTCTATTAAAGGCTTCCGCGTATGCAACTGATGCGTTATGTATGCCATCAACGGTACTCACACAAAACGCTTGCATCGAAGACAACGCGCGTGCACCGAGGCAACGTCATTAACGCGTCGATCGATAATCGAGGTTTGTAACTCATGTATGTACACACCTGCCGCTTTGTGCACTTTGAATACGTGACATGTTTATTTAGATTTCGATGATAAAAAAAGATACACGCGAAACGAGTCAAGGTACATTTTTTCTTAGGGAAGCTTTTCGCTTAAAAAGCCACGACGCGAAAATGTCAGACGTTTTTTCTTCGAATCTGCATAAATTTGCGTAATGCGTGTCGCATTTTTCGCCGTGAATTTATGACGCGAAACGGATCTGGACTTGAGAGATTTTCACTTTTCCGATTTTGTAATTCAAATTGTCGACGCTGTAAAAATGTTTTTGCATGGCGAATTTTTAGCGCCGGCATAAAATCGTAAAATGAGCAAAATAATCTATTTAATAGGGAAAAGTATCGGAGAGCGAAAAATTTCCTCTTCTCCCATCTCCCGCGTCATAAAACGTGTCATAAACGGCGGCGTATTTGGTTAATACAATGCGATATCGCGCCAGAGCGTAATGGCCACTCGTAAAATGGCAACCGGCTAAATAAATTGAATGCCACAGTCTGCCAAATAACCCGAGCGATTCGGAAAAGCGGGAGCTGCCGATAGCAAATGGGCAATTTTGAAAGAAAATACAAATAAACTGGCAAACAAGCAACGGATTGTAACGGATGATGATAATTCTACGTGAACTTTTCATCCCAGTTTTATTTTCCGCATCAACTGGTCTCGTGATTTATTGACTTTCCGTAAATCCGAAAATAAATTGCTCAGTTTTATTACTGTTTTTCCCGTCCAAACAACGCGTAACAAACTATGAGAAACGAAGAGAATTCGTTTGAAATTTCAATGTCTAGGCAAGTTTTTATTATTTTTGACAGCCTGACATTTGACTGGAATGTGCGAGAGGACAAGGTTTCTTTTTTCCAGCTACGTTGCATGACATTTAGGTGTCGACGGACACGCGATTCGAAGCGCTTTTTAATCTTAATTTTTTTAGCCGCTACCGCTGGCGGGAAATTGAATTTCCTCGTCAGAGCGAGACAACGCGCGGGAACAATCACCGCTAAATGCGGTAAAGCGCGAAGAGACAATAAACGAGAAAAAAGCAGAGCGGATGATCAGCGCGCTTCGCGGAAATTACGTGAAAAAAAAAGTCACAAGCAATTTCGTCGATTTTTAAAAAAGGCGCATTCCCAATCGTCACAAGAACCCGACGCGTTTCTACGTTTCGTAGAAAAAAAGTCCCTCCAGATGTGATTTACATTCGGAAAAACATCGAGTCCCGATGAAAATTTTCGGATTGTCGAATGCAGAGTTTGAAAAATGTTCTCAATAAATCGTCAATGTTGAATCGAGGATGGGAAAAGCCACGATAATACTAGCTTGAATGCGTTGTCGGACTAAAAAAAAAGTACACCGGCAGGAGTTGAACAACAATGATTATTCATTCAAAGCAAAGCCTGTCATGATTGAATATCCGGTGCGTTGTAATGCAACGTGTTACGTTACGCGTTAAACAAGCCCTCGGTGTCGTACTTCGTGTACTCTCGTGCGTGATGTCGACAAGCGGAAATGATTTTCGAAAATCAGCCCACTGAAATCGACATGTATTGAAATGAGATTCTCGGAAACGAACAATGGACTTCAGAAACGAACGTTATTCATTTCGTTTGGGTTAAACCGCCGAAACGAAGCTCGTTCGAACGTGAAATAGAGAAATGATTTTTCGCGATGTTCGTAATATCATGCAATTATTAAAGGATCATGAATAATGCAGGACTTTTTGCCTCTACTCTGACGTCCCGTGACATAAATCAGGCCGAAGCACCCGTAAAGCTGTAGCGCTGTATGTTTATATCACACGTGGAACGTCGAGGATACGCTGCCGATGGTGGATCGTTCGTGTTATTGCTGTCTGTAGACTGTCATTTCCGCCGTAGCGTTTCAGATATAACAAGAGTAAGCCCGAGTCGCGGCGTTATCGACTTTTCCCGAGCGATGTAAGCGAACGTGTTCGATTGTGCCTCTCGCTAACGCGCTTCAGCCGAATCACCAGGAACATCAAAGCATCGCCCTCCAATATTCCGAGCCAATTACTGCTTATGTCAAATAACGTTTCATTAACGCCATTCCCTGTTATTGGTCATTGACAAATAATTCATCTATGGGTTAATTAATGTTCTACTGCCTGAAGGAACAATAGAAATCATTTCGATCCGAGGGGGATTTGACATTCGCGTTTTAACGATTCTCCAGGATTCAAGAGCAGGGAAAACTAGGTTGAAACACCTTTTTGTTTTAGGTTCGTTTTTTAGACACTGTTAATAAATGAATTCAACGAAATATTGAGTGTTATTATTCCGGGAAGAATTCCTCTTTGTTTGAACAATTAATTGAACCAGGAGAAAAGAATAAATACTTTGTATACCTCGTTCAAACAATGATTTAAAAAATGAATGTCGGTGTACACAGTTTAATAATTATTTCACAGTAAGCCGAAAAGAGAGCGCGAAGAAAACAGAAGCGAAAAAGAATCCTTTCGCGTAGAAAGAAGGGAAGTCTTTGGCGTGCGAGCGAGCGAGCCTGGAGCATCCGCGAGGGCGAGGTAAAATGTACATAGAGGGTGCATGAACGGCATTGTTCCGCGAGCGAGTGGCGTGCCGATCGATGCTGCGAGAGCTTTAAGCTTTAAGGGCACATCGTCGCACGGACCTTTTAAACGCGACGGCTACCCCTTGCCATCGACCCCCACGTTGGCCAACTTCGTGACTTCATAAACGCGCGCTTCGAGATCCGCATGCTGATCGCGAATACTTGCAAACATTTTTCCAGACACTCTGTTGCAAGAAAATGCTTAACGCTGACGCGACTTCTTCGAGCTCTTTTCCAAGAATTTTTCATCACTTTCGGGGCATCGAAGTCGCAACCCTTTTTTTTCCAGTGAGCTAACGTTATTAATCTTTGCCTAATTCTATTGGGAAGCAATTTCATTACAAAGTTTCCCTCGTAATCAATTTTCTCGAGACTGTAAGTAGTCTGAGATCTCGTCAGGTTTTACCGAGCGGTTCAATCTTTATGCAAATCCTCGCCGACCTCAGCGACAATGAATAAACTCCGTTGGCGCACTGGGCCAGCGTAATCCTTTTTTCGATAATATTTTTTTATGCTTTAGTTTTTTCATTTGCCATTTACCAGTTATTTAACAATGGAACGTTTTTTATTTTTACTGCTGTTAAAATTCTCGCTCTTCCTTCGGGAAGATTGCAAATATTAATTTCGATTAAATTTTATGTGCCGTTTTCGTAATTGAAAAATTTGAAAGCTCCCGATAATTCTAATTTTTACAAAAACGTATCAAATGTAATTTTGTTAATTCCAAAATATTCAAATAAAAAATAATGTAAACATATCATGTTCTGGCGTAAAAAAATTTATGCAAATGAAGACATTACCTTTTGCCGACCGGTTTTTTCAGAAAACGACTCAATACGCAAAAAACCGATTACACGAGCAGATAAAGGAAGTTTTTTACATAATTTATTGCAATCAAAATTCGAATCGCCATACAATTGTTCAGCATAAAAGTACGGCAATGTTTTCGAATTTTAATTGCCAAAAGTATCGGTTTAACAAACTTTTTCCACCCATCCTTATCACCATCGACTCTTTACTACCTTGAGTTATCACTACCCTATCACGGGATTAATTTAAAAAATTTCCAGAACCCGTGAGTCAGCGCGGCTTTACAGATTCTCGATAAACGAGTGTGGAACATTAGCGAAAACAGTCCTTGCGATAACGTTCGCCGCTTGCAAAATGGACAGAGCCCAGAGTTTATCGTTTCGAGTGGGATCGGTGAAAATCGAAGTGTCCGTAGCGCGTAAATTACCGGCCCAAGAAGATTTATCCCGGCGGAAATTGCGCGGTTGCTTTTGAACTCTCTGCAGTTGCAGGTGCGGAGTCGTTTGAGATTCGAGCCCTGGCGATCGGAGCGTTTTAATATCGGTTACGGGAGGTTGCTCGATAATATCTGGGGTCACCACGGATAACGCGCCGCGATACGTTACGGACGCCAGTCCAATATCGGTGATTTACAACTGGACCCGGGGCCGCCGGGTTATTGCGTGAAAACGCGACTTTGTTATTTATACGGTATTATATGGGAGCATACACTCTTGTCCGGCAAGGTGGGCCAAGCACTTCGACGGCTGACGCTGCGTTTTACGCGATTTCCACCGGCAACTTCCCGGGGAGTTGAAGTACCCGTCGAAACGACGGGATTTAATGCGCCCCGAGGCACTTGATGCTTTTTACGATTCGACGCTGGGCGTTACTGATGCGTATACTCTCCTGTTTTACTATTTAAATACATGCTACAATTTTATATTCCTGCTTTTTCGGGTACAAAAATATCTGTCACTCTGACAACCGCATTTACATTTTTTTCGACTAGTTTAAATTCCATGATTTTTTCAAGTGGAAGTACAGTTGAAACGAACGTTTTTTTAGAACTGTTATTTTAGTTTTTTAAAAACTTCTCTGTTTTCATTTCAAAAATGAATCTATTTGGGGAGATTCGATCGGAAGTGAAATTTCTATTACTTTTTTAAATATTTTGTACGTGTTTTGATACGTAATGATAATTCACGATGAATTGCAATATCAATTGTTCAATCAAGCTTGTAAAAATGTACGTACATTTTATTCATGCATTATTTATAAATCATCTTTATTCAGTTTAATTCGGTATGGAATAATTTAATTATTTCCAATTCATTTGCACAACAATATATATCTTTTAGAACATTAAACAAAAAAACGTTTTCCGGGAGATAATAACTGATTTACATGGAAAGTTTAACCATGCGGTTAAACGCAAGTGAAGGCGAAAATTACGCTTTGTGTGAACATTAGAGTAATGAATTTGATTGTTTGATGTAATTTAATGCACTTCGTTTCTTCAATGCATTGTAATTAATGCTCTAATTAAAATTCACAATGCCTATTAAATTGTTCTAAAGTGAACATTGTTCGTGAGCAATTCCACTAAAAAATTATATTTATCCATAATTTATTTATATTTATACAAAAATGCACAAGACAACAAATAAATAAAAGTATAAAAAAATCTCATACAAGAAAAACTTGACTTTGTTCTTTTTTTTTATTGAAAATTGCAATGAAAAGTTCAATTCAGAACGTCTGTAAAATTCTAAAACGATTTAAATGATTTCGTAAGTTTCGAAAAAACGTACAGGAAATTCGGCGATTCTTTTTTAAATTACATTGTTGTTAATATTATTTCAAACAACTTCCTCCGCTTTTAAATAGATGCATTTAAAAATTTGGTTGAAGCTCCCTAGTCTTCCCATAAAAAGTAATGAAATCGTCTATAAATACCTGGCCAATTCTCTCTGGAGATGATGAACCCTGGAGCGAGCTCGGTCGGCTTCGGCCGTAACCTCGCGTATTCGAGCTTCAGCCTCCATTCGTTGTCGTCGCTCTCGTTCCACATCGCGTTGTGTCACCTCTTTCTGCAACATAAAACGATCCTTTACAATATACTTTTAGAACCAAGTAATCAAAAGATTCTATACTAAAAAACAAACTTTATTACGAGCTTGCACAAATCAGAAACATTTATTTGCGGTATGGAAAAAGGTCCCAAGGCCTTCGAAAAATGACAGTTCGAAGGAGAAAACCATAAAGCAACGGGACAGTCGCAGTTACAAAGCTCCATTTAATACACGAAACTTTCAAAGCAAGAGCATCGCACGAATCGATACTCGCACATCTGTCCACTATTGCTTCTCTTTTAATAGTTTCCCCTCACCCTCGCCCTGTCACTGCCACTACGTTTCAGAATTCTCGAACAATCGGATGACAACGAAGACGAAGGCAGCTAGATGATAATTGAAACAGTTCCCATCGATTCCCGTCGTTTCGACTGACGATATTTAGTCTATTACAGCGCGGAATTCCCGTCTCCCGAAAAAACTGCACTTCCATTTCTTCGCTCGGTGCATCGGAGTGTAAAAATTCCATCAGATTTTCATCATCGCGAGATAGCATTGTAATGGCATTTCCGGGGAGCGAACAAAAGCGTTGATTTTTGCAATTTTTTACAATTTCCCACCGCGGAATTGATCCAAGAGTAATGCCACGGAATTATTCATGAAATCAGAACGTGGCGTCGCGACGCAAGTTATATATGGCGCACTGGGTCCTCTAGGATTGGACCCTCGAAGCCGACAGGTTAACCGCCTTCTACGAGCCCCATCGATAATTGCATTGCTTTAACACGTGGCGAAAACGGTATTTCACGCGATTTAACACGATGGCTATTGCGAGCTTCGTCGGGGGCCGTAAATCGCCACGGACGTCAGGGCGCTCTCAAATTTTAACGGGACAACATTAACGATTCCGCATTGTCGGTTAAATTAAGTCGCAGCGTTTATTGCTTTTCACGCGCTTCTCTCCGTTTCCTTTTTTCCAGCTCAATATTGTTATCGTCTTTTCAACGATCGAGAGAGACAAAAATCGACGAAGGAAACGGAGAAAGTTAATTTATAAATTGAAACGGTCGATGCGATTCTTGTACTTTTTTTTGGGTTCCATGAATATTTGCAACTCGTGAATGGCGAGGGAACGAGGGAGGAGAATGTTGATAAGTGGAGAGAAGCAAGTATCGAGGAATACAATCAAGTAAAAGCCGACTGACCGCTAAAAGAAGGATTTAAGGAATGACCGGTCGGATTTATTGCTCTTCTAAATCCTTGGAAATGCTCTTTTTCCTATTCCCTCCTCCTACTTATCCTATTTGAAAAATTCTGCGAGCACAAATGTAGCGATAATATAACGGCAATAATAATTTCTCCATCGAGAGCTCGAGAGTTCCGTGCTCTTTGGGCGACTTCCAAAGAACTGCGGCGAAAAGCATTTGGAGTCCTTCTATTGTTAACGTAAAAACGAAGCAACGAAGGACGAAATCTGACAAAAAGCTCGTCGGTTTTATGAAACTTGCGGGCTTTTTTAAAGCCCGGTTACTCGGCACTGGTAAAAAGCCGGGGTTTGTAATGCAAGTCGCGACGAAATCCTCAAGTCCTTGCGTCAATCGTAGAAAGGGCCATTTCGTCCCGCAGAAAAGGAGGCATTTGTAGAACGATATACGAGTGAGTTGATAGGTCGGTCACGCGCGTCTCTATCCTCGAATACAGTCGGCAACTACAGAATCACTGCAAATCGCGGTGCTCGCCGTGACTGTCGGAAATTGCACTGCCATTTCTATCTGGTAGTACGTGTTTACGGGGGAGGAAAAGTCTCGTGAGTTTTATACCAGATTTCTTCGCTCGCAGACAACGATATTCTCGTCACTTATGCTAAGTAGAGAGCCATTCAATTATTCATGAGTGTACTCTGTCCCATCCGCATTTATTTGAATTATAAAATTAGATGGATCGTATCTCTTTTTTCTATTATCTCCCCGCATAAAAATACATTTTTCGTGCCAAGATTTATCGCGAATGCGCAGCTTGCAAACTCAATTTCACCAGACGAAGTGAATCTTTAATATTTTGAAATTCGCTCATTTTTTTGTCATGTTGATATATCATCAGGTAAAGGACTCTTTTTTTATAGATCACGATGTAATAAAATCGAGAGAGAATAATCTTTTATAGCTCATCGAGACGGAATCATTTGTTACCGTGGTTTGTACGCAATGAAAGGGGGTTTAATGACAGTTGAAAAGGGCACGATTTTTATCTTCCACGCTTAGGAAGTTTATCTACATTCTTTCAGCGACTGCGGCACGTAGAAACGTTGTAATCAAGCAATGTATTCATCGGGATTTGCCTCAATGGTACCCCCTATGTCACTCGAATCTCCAGTGCATTGCTCTGTCAGCCACATGTTCCCCGACACGGGCACATACCCAAGATGCACAGACAATGGACATTCCACCAACTCCAGAGTTCAATATCACTCCCAACGCGAGCTGATCACTCTCGTAAATTGGACTCAAGATCGCAACGTTTTTCCCTCATTCGGCAATGCAATTTTCCTTTCATTCGAGTCATTGACCTTCTTCCCATTGAACGGAATAAGGAACTTAGAGCAGGGTTTAGGAACGTCGACATTCCCACGCGTATGGAGCTCTTGACTTTCAGGAAAAAGCACCCGCTAAATGCAATCACGTGGTGAGCACGTGTCGCGCATTCTTAAACTATATCCGGTGTTTCTGTACTTTCTGATTTCTTTTCTCTCTCCTCCTCCTCCTTTTCAAATTGCGTCATCTTCGTGCGAAAAAAAATTCCCTCAGCCTCCTTTAATCACGCACAAAGTCACTGATTACTCGTTCATTTGCTCGAACAAGGAGCCATTAATGACGGGAATCAAGGCGGGCACATTCCGAGACAATTTATTTCATCAATCTTCGAATATTTGCATGCTACGCGATGAGCGTCTACCAACGGTTCTTACACATGTCGGCTCTATCTCGTCTATAATTAAATTCTACTTTGGCTTGCTGTACACCGCAAACGAGTTGTACACGCATTAGTCAACTTCTTCCAGAGCACGCGAAAGGCTCATCTACCAGTCCCGTGAACAGGCGATTATTCGAGATTTTTCATTTTCTCCTTCTGCCTTACCACCTCGGATAATAATCCATCTGGCCTCATCTCTGGCTTTTCGCAACTCTCCCGAACTTGGAATATTTCACCCCGGAGCCTTCAAAAGATAATGCCCCGGCGAAACTCATCAATTACGTAGCCAGCAAAGTAAAAATCATCCGCTGCGAAGACGTCAAGAGTGATTAATTCGCGTAACGTAATGAATGAAAAATTGCCCCCGTCGAAAGTGCACAATATTTAATAAAGCTTGGAATTTCGTTCCGAGTACAATAATGCACTTTGGCTGTGTTTTGGTTGGAGGCTTTTCCCGGAAGGTCTTCCAGCGCCAGTGAATATTAATGCGCGGTGTAATGAGTCATTTAACTCGGCGTTGCGAAACACGGCGCGCGCGTACAAGCGCTGTGCGTCGATGATGTTCCCGGAGTGCTATATTATCGCAGCTGCGGTCCATGTTTCGAGAGGGGGCGAGAGAACGTTGCTGCTGCTGCGTGCTATGCATAATCCGTCGATCGTGTCGAGCATTAATGATGAATCGCTTACATCGGTGTACCCGTGGACCTAATTGAACCGACTTGTGTAAATGATTCCGTAAATATTGTGTTCCCACTCGATCCCCGTCAACTAATTACACGGGAATTCGTATCAATCATCGCTCCTTTTTTCCGCCGAGCCAATTCCAAGGTCGGAAGTAAAAGTTACCCTAATTACAAACGCATCGTGATAAACTCACCCGGCTCTGTTTAGTAAAGTTGGCACCCATGAAACGACGAATTTTCGACGCGTGTACCACGGTCCGGGGGGTACCCTCGATGCCGGGACATCCCCGTCCTGAGGGTGCAGAGGGGGAGGACCCTCCTGCCGTTCCCCAAAAGTGCACTCGTGCGGCCACCCTGCCTATCTGGCCCGCTACGTTTCCCTTTATAAATCGCAATCCCCACTGTAAGGTCTTACTCTCCTCCCCCACCGCTTCGCTCTTTCTTATATTCCACGACTTTTTATACTTCTTCCAGACACCGCCGGATCTCCCGAGACCGGCTGCAGCTGCAGTCGTTACGCGCTTCCAGCTGGCTCATCAAATTAGCCACTTCCGAATTCTTCGAAACGCAAGGAGCAAATTCGAGCAGTCGAAATGGAAATATTTACTTCGTACGTACGAGCGGAAAATCGAGGTCGGAAATGCACACACGCGTGGGAGGCTTTCAATCGCAGGAAGTGGAGAATTTCGCCGGTTTTTACGATCGAAGCTCGATCTTTCGGATTCCAAGCTCGAAGAAACACTTAAGGACTTTATCGCGGCCGCTTTATTCACGGCAGTAAAAACAAACGTAAAGGGCAGAGCGAGGGGATTACGGGGGGGAAAAATAACGATCCCTGGGCCGTAAAGGCGCGCTAGGGCGATCATAAAGTCTGACTCGTCAGAAGCTGCATATCCGTAGTCGACACTTTTCGCGACGCTCACTCGCGAACTCGCGTGTTACGTACGTGGGTGAGAGACAATGGCAGCATGCGGGGAAAATGAACGCGTGCATCGAGCGAAAGAGACGCCGGTCGACTGATTGAGCCAGACGAGAAAAGGGCGACCGCGGACTGTTCTGACTCAGTTCACCCTCGCCTCCGGGACCCGGGCGCATGCGTCAGCCCTTGCTTTCGTACCGAATGTGTACACAATCCGAAGCGGTCGCTCTTTCCTTCTCCGAAGATACTTTTAATTTTATGATGTGCACAATTTATCGACTCGGACCGGAATTCTTTCGAATCGTTCTATCCCGAAAAATTATTGAAAAATAACATTCGCGATGATCTTTGCTCTAAATGGTACAAAATAAGAATGCATTGTTCATTTCTGATTTCTCGTATATTGTTGGTTATAAAACCTTGCGCTGGCGTAAAATATTGCGCATTCCGAAAGTGTGAAATCGAGGCGTTCAAAAAGTCTCGGAAATCGTCGACCCTTTGCGCGTGCTTATGATTATACCTTTATCGCCTTAACCATACACGAATTCCTCGATTATCGAGCCAATTAAACCTAGTCTGACATTGGCGCAAAACCCTTTCTATATTTGCAGAACGTGCGGCTAATGGGGGAGAAGGTGTACCGCCGCGCGATTTAATTAATTAACGCAACTGCCCCGGCTTCACAAAGGAAACAACACGCCGATATCGATTATTGTTGACGGGTTTTTTCTCCTCGAATGATCACTCATGAGGGCAAAAAACGCCGATAGCTGAACCGCGCTAACAAGTTTAGTGACTGATGGAAATAAAACAATTATTGACTGTTTGTTCAAGTTCGCGAAACGAATTGTTTTTCGATTACGAAAATGTTTACTCTCCAATCGAAACGTTTGTACGAAAAATATGAAATTCCGCGCTCTGAAAGTTCCAACGCTGTTACAATTCTAATGAAATTTGAGTAATTAGGAAGTGGCGCTGGGGAGGCGAGCGTGCACTGATTACATTTCCGAGCATGCTTCAGTTTCCGTGTTCCCCGGTTTCAATGCGCTGTCGATATCGTCCGTAGTGGACATTGCTGAAAGTACACGATTTAATATGCGCTCCCGGCTCGACAGCACACGTCGGACCCTCTTCATCTTCAGAAACCGTGCATACCTTATCCATCTTTCGCAGCCAACTCGCCGGAATCCAAGGCATTATTGGAAAGCTCGAGTTTCGATACTTTGATCCCCAATCATTCGTGAAATAGTTGCCGGATATTGTCCACGATACAAACGCGGAATCAAGAGTCTTTCATTCCAGCCCCTGAATTTTTTATGAATATCCATTTCGCCGTCTCGTCCGAGCATTGATAACGATTTTGCCTCCTGAATGCACATTGTCCTTCAATCACTTTTCAACGGCGCGAAATACCCGTTAAGCCTTTCGTAATTTATGGATGCGCGAACATGAGCAATCTTTAATTTACTGTAAATGAATTTGATCGACGCTCGTGTGACCGCGCATGCATTATTTGACGCCGACGGAGAACGATAAGCGGGGTGAATATAATTCCCGGCAAAAATGCGCGAAACTCTCGAATATTCGTGTTTCCCGACGTTGAAATTTCAGAAATGTCCACGGACGATTTTCTCGTTTAATAAATTAAAAAGCGCGTCGTGTTTCGGCGAAAGTTTTTTTTATTGCAAAAACAACTATTCGAGGTATTTTTCCCGATATCGGTGACGACGAAATCACGCATTCCCGTCGATGCTTGGACAGTTGAAAAAAATTCGTCGCACTCGCTATTTCCAGCGATTCCCCGGCGTTTGTGACTCGGGGGCGTTATATGAAAATTGCCAGTGGATGAAAACTCGATCCCGACTTTATAAAGCGTGTAGTGAGTTCGTACTCGTGCTACGTCGTAGATCAAACCGTAAAGCTCCGAATTCTAATACCCGGCACGTCCGCGACTGCGATATCGCGCCTTTCATTGACTTCGCCCAAAGCCCGCAGGGCCCTCAGAATCTGACGCGGCCCACTGCCTTCCGATGGACTCCCCCGTCCACGCGACAATTAGCATGCATCCAGCGGCGCTCCGGGATTTCGAGGGCGCTATTCTGTGCTCGGAGCTTGCCACTAATTCCATCGTGATCTACGAACGCTGCCGATACCGGGCTTAAAGCCCGTTGCCTTTTATGCGAACATGTTTAACGACTTTGAGCTTTAGTTACGATTCAACGATTCGGGGATTTCGGGAAACGATTTTAGTGGGGGAGAGAGCGCCTGAATTGAGACACGTTTTGGCTTTTGATTTGTGAAAACAATTTTCATTTTTTAGAACACTTTAGATTGATGATTACTCAAGTTACAAGATCATCTTTCAAATTTTTCCAACTTCCTTTATAAATGGAAATCATAATTAAAGTTACAAAAACCATTCAGAAACAAAAACGAATGTTATGTCGTCACAAATATACATATCAAAGTTTAAAATCAACGTTACCAAAGTATTGACATGACAGAAATACATTTCCTGAATTTAGCAGTTCGTCCGGTGATAAAAGATCGAATCAGGTATTCAATTAAATTCACTCAAATTCCTGCCTCCGGCGGAAAATCGAAGTCTCGATGTTTCTTTTATTTATCGTGAATCGGACGCGACGTGTTTGCTGTTTCCCCCTCCCCCCCCCCCTTATTTACGATAGATATACTCCTGGAAGCGCAAATATTTTTTCGGCCGACGGTAAAGTCGATACGAAATTTGCGTGGAGCTTTCCCTGGCAAGGTACATCTTTTCGGCGCTTACAGCCCTCGCGTGACGAGGCCCCGGATGCTTTTGGACGATTTTTGGGGCGCACCGCTGGCCATAAATTGTCCATCCTGCGCAACCGGGTTCAACGTTCCCGTCCAACGGTTACAAAAATCTGCGTGCCGCTCGACAGAAACTTTTCAATAAATTACCTCGCACACGTGCACCTACACCGCGATCACCTTACGGTGCGTGTCATGCGTTGATATATCATCTCACCTGAACAACCGCGACATGCGAAACCACATTTTTCACGTTCCCAAGTAATTTTCATATCATTCTTGTTTACTCAATCAACAATGAGTATTTTTCAGCGAAGTTTCCTCCTCTTCCACCAGAAAAACTAAACATTTTTCAAGTTCTCTTAAATTTTAAATATTAAAAATCAAGTCACATTTATCATTTCGATCGGTTTCTGTGCTGTGGGCAAATTAAATTTTTCTCCGCGGAAAAATAGTTTTTCTCTAACAATTAGCGTCGAAAAGTGTTTTGTATTGAAAATATACCGCATTGAAACAAAACAACGCGAATGTTTTATTGGACTTTCCAAATCGCGAAACGATACAATCGATTTAGATCCTCGATAATGCCAATTTCGCCGGGCGAAATAAGCGAAGCGTCCAATTCGCAGTGGTCCTCAAATTCGAGCGAAGAGCTACGGCGAATTCACCCTCTGTATCACCACCAAATACCCAGCTCTTATCCACGAGTAACGGCCCCCATAAAAGCCTACCCTACGTATTTCCGGCCATATGCATTCTTTTATAAACTCCACGAGGTCTCCTCAAACAGTTCGCCGTCCATGTCCGTCATAGTTTTTAATTGTACATACAGAAGTCGTAAACGTAATGTTGATGAATTCGTGATAATCAACAGAAAAAAGTCCAGCGATAATTCCTAATTAGCGAAATGGAGAGTAACAAAGATAAAACATGCCATAAACTTTTCTGTACTTTCCGCAATTTTTCAAGAACTTTTTCGACGTGGACAAATTTCGCACGTGGGGTCGATTTTCGAAGGGTCGAACCGCTGTTTTTGATGTTTTTTTTTGTGTTATTACAAGAGAGTTGCCCTCTCCCTTTCTCTTTAATTAATGGATCCACTTCCCCGCAATTATTCCGGGGGTTGTTCGTTGGATATGTGAAAGAGAATAAAGGGCTAGCATCACTGACCCAGCGAAGCAGACGCACCCTCCTTACTCATCCGATGGCCGGAAATTGTCAACTGGAAGTTCAGGAACGAGGCGATGCTTCGGTGACACTCGTCACGTCCGGTACAATTATTTATGAACGATTATATGTGTACCGATTAAAAATGGCCGCAAGGTCAAAATGCAGCAATTTTAAAAGTGATTTTTAAAAAATTGACAAAATACAAACACGAGTCATCGCACTTCACGTTTTAATTTCACAGAAGTATATTTCCAAAGTTTAAACTAAATGCATTGTTTCTTAGTGATTTTTTCTCGCATTTTGAACTATGAAAATGTTCAAATGCAAAGTAAGATGTCAAAGAAACGCACAATGACGCGAACGTGAAAAATGCTCGTATCAAAAGGTCGTAAACTTGGTTTCACCCCTATCGTACCGAGAACATTTGGGATTCACTTGTAATGTGCAAGTACAGCAGTAAAACTGGAGCGTAAATATCATTTAATTACGCAAAATGGCGCATCGTTTGCATCCCCAAGACTTCGCCGCCCTTTACGAGAAGGGGTGACACGGAGTGCAAAGTTGTGTACCGATCGACCGCGTCTGGCAATCGACGACAATACCCCAACCCTAATGCCGTGCAGCCTTTCGTTATTAGTAGCTCGTTGCTTAGCCGCGGAACGATCGCGAAAGTCCTGGCATTGCGTTTTCGGCAATAGCAATTTATCTTTATAATGGACTCTTTATCCTACTTACACAACGTCCATTCCGTTGAGAACAAAAATGCATTTTTCAACGTCCATTTCCTCGGACGCACTCATCCGTTCAGAAAAATCTATTAAAGTCAAATTATAACGCACAATAACGTTAATTGAAAAATTCTATCGAGTGAAAGTCCTTTTCTTGTTAAGAAAATTAGGAATGCAAGACGATGTGGACCAAAGGATGAAAGGGGAGGAAGATGGTTACAAGGGATTATTAAAACAATAGCGCTTTTGTTCATTTCTGAGGTATTTGCGCGGGGCGGGAAAGCGGAGGGGGTGCGTTGATTAAAAAAAGGGGGATGCGGCATTCCCTGATTCTTGCACGTTACAAAAGCCGTACGAATTAATTAAGGAAGAAAATGCGAAATTCCATGATACTCGTACATTTCTTTACGCTTCCCGACGTGAGTCAGCAGTTAAAACGCTGAAACTTGCTCTCCTTATGAAACTCATCCCCAACGAATCGCGCCTCGCTACGGTAAATCTCTTTTCTTTCGTCATTTTTTACTCTTTATTTTTGGCACGTGGACAAATCGATAAAAGGACGCGTCGTAGTAAACCACGGTGCAAATCCAAGCGATATATCAACACCTCAGCAACCAGCGAGGCACCGGGAGTGAATTCGAAGGCGTCAAAGATGAATGATACCGTGGAACCGGAGGAGAACTACCCTTCGAAGTCTTCGATGGCGCCGCAGTGTCGCACGTCGCGACGTCGATCGCGCATACAATGTAAACATTTCGTTCGTCCCGAAAAATTAATGACAAGTTCTCGTTGTAAAAAGCCTCTTTTCGTTTAATCCAAAAGCAAATTAAAAATACTATTCCTCTGTAAAGATACAAAAAGGAATTACACGCTGAAAAAGATTACAAGCGTGAAGAAAAAAAGCATTCTTCATCTTTGAATTCACGCGGGATGAACAGCGAATGTCCATTTCGTCATTCATAGCGTGAATTGTCAAAGGAGGATGAATGTTTGCTTATGAATCTGTACAAAAGCCGGCGCGCGTTGCTTGCTCGGCGACGCCGTGGCTTCTCTTTTTTGCGCCGTTTCATTATTTCTTTCGTCCCTCGTTTTCTCGGCTCGTCCTTTTATTTTTATTTCGCGTTGGTCCTCTCCTACGGGGGTTAACACGAAACGCGGAGGCTAAAAGGGTTGGAAAAACACGCAAAATCGCCCTCCGCAAAAAGGACCAAAGGGTCTCGCACGGAGAGTCGCTTCGCTGGGAATGTTGCGCGAATACACCGGGCTCAGGTCGCACAAAGCCGCTTAATGGATTTCGATTACACCGCTTTAACGCTTTATTACGGTATTCGGAGACCTTGTATAATCGAGTGAAACTCCTGCGCGAATACGGACGCGGTAACGATATCTTTCTCCCGTTATTATTCGCGGCATTCGTTCGAATTGTTATATTTGTAATCTCGTTTTCAGCTTTTCCATAAAGCACTGGAAATATATCCCCGGGTAAACGTTATTAAATACTCTCTCAACGAAGAAATATGAGAAGAGAATTAAAAACTTTGCTATGTTTCTTTCGACAGCCGCAGATCTGCGGCTTCCCGGAAAAAGAACTTGACTCAATTTTTTTCGGAAAATGGGATTATAACGGATTTCGTGTCTTTGTCTTAAGCTCTTTCTATCCGAAATATGTGAAACTCTGAAAATTGTAGGGATTTAGGTAATTAACACTCATTTACATAACCACTTGACTCCATTTTTCACTTATCTCCAATTTTATGCGTTTTGGGCTGAAACTTTAATCCGTTTGCGTTATATTTTCAGCAAACTTAATGAATACATTACCAAGTTGAAATTATGAATATTACCAAAAGAATTAAATACTTACGGTTGGTTAAATATTTAAAAAAAGCAATTGGCATTATTTTCATAACGAAATTTCGCTATGAAATTAAACTTTGATTTAGTACAAAATCGAATCATAAATAAAATCAGATAGTTCAAAAATTCCATTAGCACGGAAGAGCAGATGAAAAACCATTCAAATTCTACTCAAACAATTCGAGGAAAATCAAGTTTGGCAAATCGTAAAGTTGCGCCCGCAAAGTACACATCGCGACATGCAAAATCGTATATTGAGTGAACGTGATCGTCGCGAAAGTTTCGGCACTGACAGCGCCGTTTTTCCGTCGCCTCGAGCGTTCGCGACTTTCAGGGGGTTGTAAGACGTCTCTGGGCTTGAATTGGGTCCGCGTATTCTAACTACGTGCACTTCGGCGCCGATAAAAACGAAGGCAATTTGCCAAAACGTCGGCGCGATGGTTTTCGAGTGCGTGAGCGCGGCTTCGGGCCCTCGAGCGTTCGCGAGAACAGGAGACGGATACCTCGCGGCTACCAAGTGGGATGTAAATTGCCCGCGCGTACATTAGTCATCATCACTTGCAGCCCTCGACTCAACTTTGTTCCAAAGCTCTTCTGCCACTTCTGCGGCGGCGTTTCATCTTCAACTTTCCACTTTTTCGGGGGATAAAAGAGTTTCTTATCTAGTCAAAGTAAAAACCCGTTACTTTTCGCAACCGAAAAACAATTTTTCCTCGCACGGATTAAACAAAGCGTGACACCGTTTCTGGGATAATGCGAAAACGATAAAGCTCTTTACTCTTTCAATATTCGCATAATGGTCCGTGGAATTTTTATAATTACCGTACAGAAGTTCTCAAGACCGCAGGCAATTTCGAGAGCGTTACTCGTGCAATTTTACCGCGGTCGGTCGATAAAGTGTGACATTAATTTCGCAAAACTCGACGTCGAGCTAAAGTGGCCCCGCGAACTTTGCCAGTTCCGGCAAACAGAATGTTAATTAACAGGCGATTCGAGAATGAAAAATCCCTTCGTTAGGAAGTTCAGTTAAGATTTTATCGACGCTTCTGCTGCGGATATTTAACCGTTCTCTTTCTCGTCCCCGAAACCGTTAGTGACACTTGCCGCGCGCATTTTCTTTTAATTATCATCGAATTGTTGATTGCATCGCTTATCATTGAAATTTACTGGGAATTTCGCTGTTCTTCGCGAACACAACGATTCTTGCCTGAAAAAAAACGCTTTCCGCATTTTATCCATATTTATCTGGATAATGAAAAACTTTTAAAAAATCCGACTGAAAATCAATTTATGTTTACTGCAATTTAATTGATATTGATTTTCAATTTGTATTTTATTGGTATTCCAACAACATTTTTTGGTTCAAGTTTCAATAAAAACTGAATATCGAAATTAATTGGAATCTCAAAGCTTCGATGTTTTCAGCGTTCAATTTTAATTTTACACAGGAACACATTTCGAAGCGTTAAAGTCGTTATAAAATAGCGCTTTATAAGAATGAAGTGATCGTGTAATGGTTCGAATCTTGTCATTGACGAATAGCTGACATTTGCATGCAGGCGCGATTTATCTTGACTGTCCTGGCAAGTGAATCCTGGAATTACTCCGAAGAAAAGAAAAAGGCGGGATACTCGGGACTCTCATCAGTCATTCGTTTCCGTGAGAATCACCCACCTAGAACTTGGCGTGCTTCCGGGGCGAATCTGCTGAGAAACAGAGAGAACCGCCTTGATTCGGTTCGGGACTTTGATTACCGGATCATTAAGAGCGATAGCGTGTTTCCTTAGTCAAAAACAATGAAATTTCTTCATTTTTTCCTCAACGAACATCCTCGTATCAGGTTCATTTAAGACTCGACTAAATAAAGCGAATTAATGCGAAGTAAAAGAATCGAGTCCCAGAAAACAATTTCACGCTGCAGCGACGAGATATTGGGGTCAAAGCCGTTTATTGCTTCCGGTGAAAATGCAAATAGCGTCCAAGAGAAACGGTCGACATTTTTTTGCCAAGTATAATAACGCGGCATTTCGTTTGCTCAACATCAGAAGCGTGCGATGTCGCGGTTTTGTTTATTTATCAGAGCTCGCGTTGCGCTCCAGCAATTCCCGGGGGATCTCTTTGTGTCTCTTGTCGTGCTGAATGCAAATTTCTCGTCGCGCGACGTATATCATACGTTACGTTACGCTGAGCTTAATGCCACCGGGGGGCGGCACTATGGAAACGCAAGGTTACATCCGGTCAGCAAAGACTCGGCCCGGCTCGCAATGATAATAATTATCGTCTTGCTCGATA
>JABFQM010001303.1:0-22492 GCA_022816865.1 Zelostemma sp. ZL-2020
CTGAGAAATAAAAATTTTTCTTTTAGAAAACTGTTAAAATGTTCAATTGTTCGTTACGAGCATTTTCGTATAATTTTTTCACTCGTGTATTTTTTTTCGTAAAGAAGAAGATATTGTTAAATAAACTATACTGGCATATTGAATGGCATTGATTATTTTGCATAATTAATATTTTTCCAATTCACCGTTACATTAAAGTATCGATCCACCTTAATTCAGCAAAATTGCAACTTCCAACGATTATAATATCAAATTTGAGTTCACCTAAATTTCTTCAGCTTCGTAAACTCTTTCTCAAATCAAATCACAATTAAAAGCGCGATATTTACGCAGCATTTATGAGTGTACAAAACTGCAGATACCAATTGCGTCGACGTGTCTGCATAATTGCGTAGTACGCTCCCAAGATGCGAAATTCAGACTCCGCAGAACTGCGTAAAGCACACGAGAGGATGGAAAAAGTGTTTTCAAGTGTCAAAATATGCTCTCACGACTCTCTCCATCGTAACATGAAGTACACTCTGTCGCAACTGCCGATTGTTTTAATTAATGACGTACATCGCTCTGAAATGAAACTCCGTTTCCTTCACACATTTCCCCGCGTGTAAACCGATAAAAAATTTTTCCACACTCGTGCCCGGATATCCAATAACCTTTGAAGAGCGATACTCGATTTTTTTATAATTATAGACTCGTGGAAAAATGTTTTATCGCGCGCCGAACAAATACTTTTCACTGGAACGAATTTAGACCTCATTTTACGCAAACATCCGCGTGTCTTATCACTGTTTTCTTTGTGACTATGAAAAGTATTCGGTCTTTGTACAAACTTTCGAGGTTTTCATTGTTTCTTTGGTGTTTCATTGTTACTTCAAGTCGCCCTTGATGTATACCCATAACTGTTTCACGAAAGACAATTTAATTTATGCAACGTTGACGTAGGAACAATATCAAATGTTACAAATGGAAACTCTTGTAATTCTCATTACGCGGGCATGTTTTTAATGAAAATTTCATGGTAGAAGAAAAATGATGAATTAAGAACCGTTGAATTATTTACTGTCAAATGCACGGACCAAGATAAATTCAATTAAAGGATCAAAGAGAACCTTTCGTTCCTTGGAGCATTAAAAAAGCAACATTTAAATGGAATTCTCTCTCTTGGGGTACAAAGTCGACTAGATTAAACGGGTCGTCTGCGGTTACGTTTAGGATGCGCATGAAACATAAAGTCCTTAGTGATGATTACGTAAGTAAAGTACATAAGACGTCCATGGTTTGCTTTTTGTTCATTCCAACACTCAGTCAAGACCCTCTGGTTTCGAATAAGTGTTTGGCTTGGGAATTGCTGAACATTGCTTTTAATCAACACGTAAAAAAAACAGTTACGAATTACATTTCATTGTTCTCTCTATATTCCTTAGAGACGAATTTCACTCCGAAATTAATGCAATTTCACTCTTAAAGAGTGGGTTTTGTTCATCGAAGTTCAGTTTATATTTCTAGCGTTGTTCCAATTCAATAAATTAATTCGTACTTTCGAAAATCTTTGCTATTCGGCAGAGAAAGTCGTCTACTGAAATAACATGGGTCGATCCAACGATTTTTCATGAAAATTTCTAATTCGATTCAACATTGCTCGTTTCGTTCTTTGGAACTGTAAAAAATTTCGCCTCGTATGAATGACGTTCTTGAGGAAAAGTATGGTCTGAAAAAAAGTCGAGTACAGTTGGAAGAGGCTTTTCTCGGATCGACGACCTTCGGTTTGAGAGGGATGATTGGACAACAACGAGCTTTTCGCGACGGATCGGGCTCGAATGAATGAGCTCTAATGCGAGTCGCCGGAATATCGGGAGAAGCGCGAAATAAATGAAAAAAATTGTCGCCGCGTAAATGCAGTTTACCTGCAAATTGCTATCGTAAAATTTCGAAATCCCTGTAGTTTTTCGAAAACACGAATTCATTTATTTTCAAGAACGTTTCCTGGGTTTTTCACGCCCATGTCGCAATAAAATGAGCAAAAGGGTAATAAATAAATTTAAAAAAAGTTTCCATAGAAAGAAATATCTCCGGTTAATCAAACATTCAAAAATGAAAAAACTGATAATCGGAAAGTAACAAATTATTATTGATACATCGCGATGAAGGCTAATATCGCTCCGCATGCAATCAAGATCGGGTTACGGTGGACTCTCCATTAAATGAGCTAATTAGCAAAGACTTATGTCTCGTCTAATTATACGGAAATCATGACGCATGTACAATCCTCGAGTAGCGATTTATTTAATTTTATACCTCGAATTCCAGGCGTCGAACTCATCCCAAATAAAGACAGGTATGAATAATTAATCCGACATAATCTGCGCTTCGGCGAGCGCGAAAAGCGGTTTATGAACTGTTCGTTTAATTGATGACATGGAAGGATCTAAATTTGGAGGCGATGTAATCAGGCAAACAAACGGAGGAATGGCCCAGCGTGAGACCCACGAAGTGCATTATGCATCAAGCGTCTTCCAGATGCACATGCCGATATGTACAATAATTTGCATACACTCAGGCGGGGCTTGTCAATTCTCACATCTGCGGTACGTGACCGATTGACATCGCAAATTAGAGTACGTGACCGTTATAAAGTGTTATTATTTCACGTATAATCGACGAGTGCGATAAGCCCATGAGCTCTTATGCAACGTCGCCGCACCCAAATGTGCACCGCAATTTTGTATTTATCTGGATGAACTAACGGATGTCGAAAATTTATGACTCATTTAAACCGTGTACCAGATTATAATGGGCTTTATCAGAAATCAATGAAATTATTCTGAGCTGGTATTTGGGGCACGGAAACTTTTCTTCGGACTTTCGAATTCGGAATATTTCGTTGGATCAAAGGAAATTCATAAAATTTTATTCCGATCGGTTTTAATAGGTTCCGACCGGTTTTCATTGATTATCCTTGACTAGTTTCTTATCTTTGTCGTTTCGAAGCTTTAAAAAGTCGGATGACAAAACTCGCGTTGAAGCGATTCAAGGATATGAGTCAAGCGCTCTTTGTTCTTCTTTTCTCCGTCTTATTAAAGTCGAATAATTAGCTTTGACAATAGATACCGAAAAGCCGGGCTTTTTTTGTTCTTTTGCGACACGTACGTGACTTGATAGTTGTAGGCCAACGTCAATACTTGGAAAGGCGCTGATTCAACGTGAAACGAAGCTATATTTAAGGTGAGAGGGAAGCCCTCGTCCCAGTGATACGGTTTTTTCCTCCGTCAAAGAGGTTTCGAATGTTTCGGCCTCCACGGCGAAATCAGCGAGATCGAGAAATTTATTCGGATTGGATGTTTGATAAATTGAAATGACTGTTCATTTTCGTGCCCGCAAAAAGCCGGGGCTTTGTGCGCGAAAAATTTAATATTCCCAGATGTGCCGTAGTCATACGACGCGTATTGGTTTCGTGCATTCAACTTTTCCCGAAAACATGAGCCTTCTATGGATTTTTTCAACGGCTAGAAAAATATTTACGATTTGCAGTAACAGGCCGATGGAAAAGTCGGAAGGGAAAAAATTGTTGGTCGGGAAATTTCATTATAACTTTACATAGTCGGTGGAACTTCCAAAGAATTTCCAATAAATTTCCAATTTCCCCCACATGAAAAGCGAAATAAAGTTGATGATTTGGCGTGTTGGATTGCTTCTATTTCGTATTTGCGATGAAGATAATGAGGATTAATGGTGTAAGAAAAAAGTCGCGTGTTAATGGGCGGAGAATGGCGCGAAATGTTGCTTATCAAATAAGCAAAGCTGCGACACGGGTTGCGTATCGCTCACGCAATAATGCAAGGTCAAAGCAACGAAGACCATTCTCGAACGGCGCATTTTACATCTCTATATTATAAGCGTACACGCAGCTGGCAATGGCTTTCTAATTTTAGGACGACGCTCGCCTTCACATTTCGAATTGCAGAATCCGAATGAGAACTTATGGATCGAGAACTTCAAGGGGAGACGAAAGAATTGTCATTTCGATCGAAACAGATGAAATTCCTACGGTTTTAAATGATGAGAAATTCCTTGCATTTTTATGCAATCGCGCGATATATTTAGAAAACTGGAGAAAGAACTTTTTAGTATTTATTTATTTGTTACAATCAAATCGGCATTTTCTTGATAAAAACTGAAGAAAAGTAATTCAATAATTTTGGAGTAAAATTTCACTCCGAAAGCAATCAACTCGAGCTATAGAGCGAGTTTTTTGCATTCCATTACAAACGATTCAGCGCGTAAAAAATGCACTTTTGAAAACACGATAAAAACGTCCCTGGTGTGAGTTATAACACTGTTTGCCACATTTCCCGACAAGAACATGACTCTGAATAAAGGTATTGAGATTTACGCCACGTGTAGCTTATTTTTTAGGAAGCGATACGTCGAGACTTCCGATATAGCGAAGAATGCGCAACGTGTATTCTTCTTAAAAAAACTCTTGCAGTGGTCTTTGAAACACGTCAAAGTTTTTCCTGTACAATTGCGTAAAATATGAATTATTTTATTACAAAACTGGTTTTTGTAGTCTACTCGCGGAAACGGTTATTACAATTATAAAATTGCATCGGAAGCAATATAAAACTTTCCATCCGGTAGAATTTCGTAGGCAATTTCAAGAAAACAATTAGGAACTGAAGTTTGGTACCCCAATCCACATTTTTATTGACATTAAACATCCTAGAATACGGAAAAAGTTCAATTTTTCTGGCATAAAAAAATACTAAAACGAAATAACATTTTCCAGGCAACTTTTTACGGATACCGCTACAAAAAATAAAAATGTTCGTCAGTCGAAAGTGGGTTTATGACATGGCTTTATTACGAATGCATCTTTAAAACAAAACACAGGTCACCGAACATGAAAATATAATTGCGCGTAGCCTTTCAAAGTTCGCGTCTTTTCACGCCACGGGTCCCGTTTGACACTTAAACTGCGGATGATAAAAAATAGAAATTCAAAGCGCGGAAAAGCAGTTCAACAATCGGGGATTTTCAGCCGTTAAAAGCCGCGCTTGACAAAGCGCCGAGAAAAAGCTGACAAGATAGGGCATTGTAAGACAGAAATAAATTGAAAAATGCTTTTCAGAGTACGTGACAAATTACGAGTTAAGGAAGCTGGCTAACAACGCGACGTCCGGAGTCGTGAACGAAGAGGACCATCGGGATTTCGCGGAGCCCGGGAACCCCGCGAGTCCCAACCAGACGAAGTTGGACGATGTGCCTGCATTCGAGACGGAAACCGAAGAGGAGCGAGGAACTCTAGGAAGCCAGGGGGAAATCGGTCGTTCTGGTAAGATTCACGATCTATCTCCCATGGCATTTGCGACGATCATGCGGCCGAGGCGACCTTTGACCTCATTCGTCATGTTCCTGTCACTGTTTCTATCGAATTATCCACCTTTGGTTCACTTGAGAATACGCGTCACCAAATTTATTACAGCTTTCTTCGGATACTTTTCATCGACTGTTTTTTAGAAAACTTTTAAATCCGCAATGAATTTTGGACACACCAGAACAAGATTATATCTAATTTTGACCTAGATTAGACCTAATGTACAATTTAATTTCATCTTAGATCGAATTCAGACCTTATCAAGGTCAGTATCAAATACCAGGCTCAGTTTAAAAGATTCCATTACCAAGCGCATGAAGAATGAAAAACATAAGCGTAAGCGTTGACCGTTGAATAATTTTTCCTGGCCGTTCGCGCTCAACTTCTTTTTCAGTTATGCAAAATTGATATCAACATCAAATATTTGCTCCGCCATGCCTTTATTACCTCCCGCGGCAATCTTAACTACGAGTCACTCAATCCACACATGAAATTAGCTTTTAATATTAACAAGATTCCCATTCGAGCCCGACGATACCGTCGTTTTAATTTATTGTAATTACCTAATATTCCACATGATATTACGGGACAAGCCACGCTCGTATTGTTGAAAAAATCCAATTTCACGAAGCAACGATACCGCGGTACATTTTAATCGAACACGCTGTGCCATATGGGAATCCGTGACTTCGGCCCGCTGAAAATGACTCCGCGTAGCTACGCGTGTTACTCGGGTGTCACAGGGATATTTCATTTCGATCGTTAAATATCCGCTATGATTTACGCTCCGCTATTTTCCAACTTTTCATTTTACGCTTTCCAGCGCGGGATTCAATGTCCAATCGCAATGGCCTCGACGCGCCGTTTTTATTCCCCTTTTACACGGAAATTTTCGTTTGCCCAATAAGAATTGTGAGCCGGGCAAACGAGACTATCGATATTTGTCCAAATGACTGGAACGTTCTGCTGATAAAAATACTCGCGCTTATCTACCGTATCCTTTTATCAATGCAACGTCAACCGCGGCTGTTGGTCTCTCAAAAGCAAGTTACTCTCGCTATATCTGCACACTTTACAGGAGGATCGCGAAACTTTTGATGGGTCCTACGCGTCGATAATCGCGGCAATGTCAACATGTACGTTTCACTTCATCGGTATACAATTCGAAAAGAGCGGGCTAAAGGGATTTTTATCTCCGAGAAAGCGGCATTGAAATATCCCTAATTCGTTGATAATTACGTGCTTTTTGCTGCGTTAAACTTGGGAAATGGGACGCATTTTTGCGAGGGGAAAAAAATTCAATTCCGCATCGACTTTATACTTCATAATTATTTCGTGCTTGGTAATGTTTCGATCTGTTTCTTCTTTTGTAATTTTTTACTCCAGTGGATTTTTTGGGGGTATTTTAAAAAAATTAAGAGCTGAAGTGTAATCAACAATCAAAAACGTTGTGAACGGCGCCGAATAGTAATGAAATGTAGTATGTATCTTATCATGATAACGATACGACTGATGAAAATGAACGTGGAGCTCGCGTGTTAAAAATTTCCATTGACATTTGGGGGATTTTCTAATCTTACGATCGGAAATTATTTTCCTTGACTTCACAGTTCTTGATATAATAAAAACTCCGAAAGAATAATTACAGTTATAAATAAATTATGCGTAGAATATTGCTTGATTTCACGAGAGGAAATGACCGTATTTTATAGAGAGATTATTCATAAAATGCATTCGGTTCGTGGGTTCCAGCCATGATGGATTTTCTAAATTATTACTCATTTTTTAACGTCTGAATCATAAAAATTACGATTTCATTTTTACGATTGTCACTTTAATTTTATGCAAAATTCCCTGACTTTTCCAGGTTTTCCAAGTTCCGAGAAAAAATGAACAACGCGTTCAAAATTGTAAATTATAATTTCGGTGAATAAATGACTGGATATATTTTGAGAGAATAGTCTTCAAATATTGTAACATTCTTAATCATAAACTTCGAAGACGTCAATGTTTTATCAAAAATCACGAGATTTTAGACTACCAATTCATTCCGGTTTTTTATCTCGCAGCTATACAAATAACTTTATTGAAAGTCAACGAATTGAGGCGAGTAATCGCTGTTGACAACGTGATCTCCGGTTCAGTGGACACGAATTAAAAAATCGTTACCTGTTTACCAACAAAATTCACACCTTAGAACAATGAGAGTCGAACCTAGCAAATGCAGTACAATTCAATGTATGTTTCTTACGTAAATAAGCGACAACTACGTTAAATATTCGACACAAAAGCATCAACAATGGCCATTTTTGACGTAAGAAAATCAGATTTTTTACTGTAAAACCAGTCGCTCGCCAAGCAAACTTTGCGAATCTACATTTACCGAAGTATTGCAACGGAATTTCCCGCATCGCGGTTGGGCCGAATTCAAGTCACACACTTTTCTCGGTCATTAACAATATCATCCGTTGGATCTGCTCCAGTAAAGTTCGCAGTCTGACATTTCACGTGTTTACAGGCAAAAGGCGTCATTTCCCAAGGCACTTTTTCGCGCCGCAAGAACGTCGATAGAAACCATTTTCCAGCCCGGACCGAATTTCGGTTCGATTCTAAAAAAACATTTAAAAAACGATTCCGAGTTTCCACAAAGTACCTTTATTAAAGAAGTAAATGTTCCATAGTTTTTTATCGATTTGATCTCCAGTCAACTATTACTAACTCGCCGATATCGTTTTATTAAAATAACATTTGAACCAGATTAGGTCTAGCTTTAACCTAAATTTAGACAATCAAATCTTCCATTCATTTGTTCAATTCATGATCACTTCGGGTCTTATCTAGGTCCAGCTTATTTTAAAAAACTTTCCTTTTTCAACCCCTTAATAATGTTACCCCAAAAATAATAGTAATTAAGAGAGCAACATTCCACTTTCAAAAAGAGCACAAAAACGCATTCCAAAACAGTAGAAATCCAATTTCAAACCAACGAACCCCAACTTCAGAGTGGAAGTCCACTCAAAGACTCGATGTGTTCGAAAAAATGTACATCGCGCAATGTTTCAATTTTCAGGGAGCAACGACACCCAAAGTCCACTGGACCCGTGGTCGATAGTTTGGTACATCGGCTCGTTTGGCGGCCTGGTCGCGTTCTTCCTAATCGTGAGTTGCTCCGAATGGTGCTGCCGACGCGGGGCGAGACCTTTGACCGTTCCTTACACCCAACGCGGCGAAGTTATCACCGCGGGTGCTGGTTCCACGGAGACTCCGCCGCCCCCGTACCACCTTTTCGCGCCGCCTCCCTACGACTCGGTGAATTACACCGACAAAGCGACCGGCGAGAAGCTCGACATTTACGTGATAGCAGTGCAGCCGATCCAGAGCCCCGCGTAGGACGAGGCCGCTGGCTCCTCTTCCGGAGCCGGGCTCTTCTATTTGACGCTTCGAATCTCAATCTTGCGATCGGGGCTCGATACACAAACGCGCCGAAAGCGCTGAAACTCTAGTCAATCGAATGGACATTTTTACCTCGCGCCGGGGAAGGCGAGGAAGAACGAACGACGACGACTCGGGAAAACAATGGTACATCGCCAGCGACGATTGAGAAAGTCAAACTAAGGACAATTTTTTTAGCATTTCCGATTTCTTTGAAATGTTGAACGACGAAGTTGAGTATTAGTCAACAGTATGAAATCGGTAATGGGGAAAAAAGTGTTCCTTGGTAAACTTCGTTGTTCGAGTCACTCTACTTTGAGAGTGGAAATTCTGTCTTAAAGAATGCATTAACGATGATAGCCTCGCGTTGATTGGAACGTAAAGACGATCAGTTTTGCATTTTACAATCGAGCGCACTCGCCATGAACTCGGTTCTTTGTATTAGATTTGAAATAAATCCAAACTCTGAGCGATTCTCTGCGTTTTTCATTGCCGAAGGTGAAAAAATGTCGTCCCGAAAAACTTGGCCGGTCGAAGATGTACGGTTTTTATACGAAGAGAATGGAAATATCGAATCCTCGATAGCTAAAAATATCGACTTTTCCAGATACGGCGAGTCATGGCTCGTAAAGCGATAACCATTTATGTACTCCCAACCGAGAATTAATATCTTTTTATCTAAATTCCACGGAACGCATAACGATAAACATTGATGAACGCGTTCTTAATGACCGGATAGAATTTCGCTTTCCTTCCCTCGAAAAGCGCGAGTCATTTCGAGCTCGGTCGAACTATTCGTCCCGCGGCGAAATAATTGTTTCGATGGAAAAAAAGAAGCGAAGGCTGAAAAGCGCGATGAAGATCGTAATCGAGAACGCTTCGCTGGGGTCTAAGATAAAGTTTTATTCGTACCTACTTTCCGATCCAGCGATAGGAGATAAGGCATAGTCGTCACGAATAAACAATGACTGCCAAATATGAACGTCGTTCATTTTCCGCTTAGTCAAGCTGCCATTTAATACAATTCCAATTTTCCCTCGTAAACGTCGTCGAATTCGAGCATATTCTTAATCAAGACTGAATAGCTTTTGTATATTCGCGAACGGTTCCTTCGTTCGAAGCTCGGCTGGACAAACATTTCTCCGAAAGTTCACGAAGGCGTAAAGTACGTTTAACGAGCGTCGAAACTCTCCTCCTAATAAATTTCTTGCTCATTACATCGTTTCTGGAATACTTGGTAGTTCTAGTGTTAATTGCGCCCGCTGACGTCACCTTCGTAGATGTCAGGTCATTTGACCTCAATCGGTACCAATCTCAAGGTCACCAATTACACTCGTTAACACGGGACATGTACAACTGCCATAGAAATCAGCAATGACTCCAATTTCATATCGATGCCATTCGATAATGCAATAACTCGTAAATAATACCCGCTACTTAGTCCATAAGTTTATTATTAGTCTTGATTTCCCAAGCTCTTTGAATCATTGCAAATCTCGGAAATAACAAAAGGTTCGAGAAAAAAGTTGAACTGGTCCAATCGCGATTTCGGCTTTATTCATTTCTTCGGTACGCGAAGTTGGTTCAATGATTCAAGGAGCGTTAATCAAAATAAACTAGGGAAACGTATTTGGAACGATCGTGTGTTCCCATCGCGCGATCGAAGATTGTATCAATTTCTTCATCTGCGCGTAGCATCTAAAACGTTGGTTGGCGTGAAAAAAACATCTCGAAAATCCGATCGGGAATATTCATGAGTACGACGCGGAAAGATTAATTTCGTAACAATGAACTATTCATCGCGACGACATTGAGCGTTCTAAGCGCTTACAAAGGCTCGCGAGAGAATATTATTCGTTCGTTAGAAAAATTACGCGTACTTATATTTGTACGAAGGTGCAGCTTTAATTCCCGCTTGAGAAATCCGAAGGAAAGAAAAAGAAAAGGAATCTTCGGAACGTCGCATTGTAGTTGGTAACGTCGAGCAATATTTAGAAATAGAAGTATGTGATCTCAGTTAATTGCTCGCAAAGTACAATGGGAACGCAAACGAATATACGTACGATAGGGTATTGTAATCTGTAACACACGTGATGTCAATTATCGCGATGCATAATAAACGAATTAACATCACAGCGTATTATTCATAGCGACTTTGCGTCGCTATTTATTTTTTATACTTTTATATATACATGTACACGCATTATTTGTACACTGAAAATCTCTGTTACCAATAAAATGTCACCTATCTCATGTATTCCGTGTAAAATTAATTATCCCTTCGATAAAGCATCCTTGAATATTCGATAAATTCCTTTTTTCCAACTCGAGCTGCGTAATTCGTCTCTTTAATCAATGCAAATTCTGTCACGAAAATAATGAATCACCTTCTCGCGAAGCGGTTGCTTTTTCGTAAAAGAGAACACGCTTGACACCGATCCAAAGAATCATTTCAAAGAGACGGCAAAAATGAATGCGACTCGCTAATTAATCATTTCAATAGTCGACTCAATGTTGCTCGCTGACAAGATGGTCATGTAGAAAGAAAAATTTAATCTGTTTATTGATTGCGAGAAGAAAATACTGCAATAAACAAGCTGATTACGCTTAATCGCCGAGGTATCAATGTCGCTAATCGTAAACAGAAGTTCAACGAGATTCGTTAGTTCATCGCGTGTTTCGTCGGTAGAAAAAAATGCTGCATCTCGGGGATTTGTTTTGTTATTGATTTGATTATTCAAATACATCGTGTAGGATATTGTTTGTCTTTTACTGCATAATACCTTCGAGCATTGTTATGCAATTGGTCGCTTTTCTTGGCAAGAGTTGCCAGAAGGCTGATAGACATTACCATACAGAAGCCTGACGTTCTCACAATACGGAAATACAATAAGCATCCTCAACATTCAAATCCCGGCTTACCGCGGTGAATAACATTAATCGAGAATCATTTCGACGGAAATTTCGGAGGAAAATGTGCTTTCTACGCTGGAAATGTTTTTTTTATTCGTTCCATTTGTTCGCGTTTTTTAGGAACATTTATTCACTAGATTTTTTACGAAACAAAATGCGCATTTTTCAATTGAATCAATTACAATAAAACTTGCAATTTTTATCTGTAGATTTTAAAAATTAATTGGAAATGTAAAAAATACGGTATTTTTTATGTTTATTACTTTTGTACTCGCGACAAAATGAACCGGCAGCAATAATAATTATATTTTCCTGGGCACTTTCAAACCAATGTTTTTTCCTACTTTAATTTTGCTGGATAAAGAAAAACAGTTTATCAACACCTCGGTGCAAAACAACATTTGTAAGATCGATGTTTACTCATTAATTTTCGAAATCAATTGCAAGAGCCATTTATTCACGACTTGACGTCACATCTACCTTCGGGTTTTCGACAAATTTGCATTATTTATTTTCTAGCTCAATTTGCATAAAAAATTTTAAAAAACATAATTATAATCACAATTGCATAAAATACAATTAAAAAAGATTGTGGGACGCAACGTTCAAATTAAAATATTAATGAGCATAATTTCAGAGTTGTTTTTTTCAGTGAAACAAAAACGGATTTGTCGCAAGTATTTATTTATCAATTTTGCACATGTCTAAAATATGTTTGAATACATTTTTTTATATTACAGAAGTGATTCATCATCATCGCTACTTCAAGAATGATTTATTTCGCTTTCTTCCCTTCGGCATTAATCATAGAATTAAAAAGACGAAATTATTAATTACTCCATTCACCGACATCATTGGTTTCATGAATATAAATGACATTGAAGTAAAGTTTACCAAGTTTCATCTTTATTTCATGAACGAATAAAACTCTAAATGTTTCGAGCTTTATAAAAATATTCGTCCTCTTTTTTATCGTACAAAGTTGATAGAAAGATTTAGAATCTACAGTTTCGCGATAATGTGCTTCGGCGTAAGAACTCAAACTTTGTGCTATCATTTCATGTTTTCAAATGCGCGTTTTCATAAATAGAGAAATTTTACTTTTTCGCATTTCGACTTCCCGATCTGTCTTTTGATACTCAAAATCCTAAGCTTACTCACGAACGAACCATGATCATTTTCATACCCCCCCTTCATTTCATTCAAATGACAAAAAACCAACTTTAATCATAATAAAGTCTGCATTCAAATTGAAATCGTGCACTCCAAAAAACTACCACATAATCATCGTCGGCATAATAAAAATTTGTTAAATCTACAACGCTCGTCGACGTTCAAGTCAAATTTACAAGTCAATGTTTCTTCCTTAAAAAAAAGTTCACAAAACGCATAGATTTGTTCTTATAAGAAACTTAACGTTAAAAAATTCTCGAAAATCGGCAATTCTTACGTGCCGGCTTCGTTTTCTTCAACCCACTCGTTACCGATGCTTTTCTCTCCCCCAGCTTCTTCCTCTTCCTCGACGTGTTCCTCCTCGATGATCATAACAGCTTCTTCTCCATCCAAATTATTCTCGGTGGTCCCTTCCTGCTGAGCTTCATCGTACTCGACGTACTGTATGACTTCCTCGACCTGGTGAACGTTCCCATCATCGAGCATAATCGTCTGCCCTTGTTCCAGCAGCTCCTCGTCGCCTTCCTCAACCTCCTCAAGAACTTCCTCGACAATTTCTTCCGTCGTCTCCTGGGCCATTTCTATGGCATCGTAAGTCGCATAAGTTTGCTGGTCCTCGCCATTGTTGTGAATGTATACAATCATGTTGCCGTCAGGCGTGCCCTGGATCTGGTCATGTCCACTAAGTTCCATTTCTTGGGTATGCTGCTGCATGTTTTCCTGTTGGAAGGTGTCGTTGTCGATGAGCATGATCATCTGACCATCGATATCTTGGCCGTTATAAGTCGTGTTTTGGGCAATGTCCATGTCGGACACGATGTACGCGGATTCGTTGCCGTCGTGCTGCTCGTCGTTCTGCATGACATCGCCGACGCCGAGGGACGTCGCGATGCCACTTGCCACGTGACTCAAGGCTTCGGCTTCCGAAGAAGGTTCGAGAGATACTTGGGAGTGACTGGAGACTTGGTCCTCGCGCAAGTTTTTGTGGACGCAGTCCAAGTGGACCTAAAAATGAAATTGAACATGAGTTATTGGGGACAGAAAACAAGGAACATTTAAAAAGAGTTTTGAGGAAAATCACCTGTAAATTTGTCAACCGTACAAACTGCTTCCCGCAGTGCTGACACCGATGGCTCTTGTCCCTGACGTCCCCTGCCCCGTGTCCGGTATGGATCTCGTGGCTCGCCAGTTCTGAGACGTCCTTGAAGGATTGCGGGCACTGCGAGCACTGGATCTTATCGTAATCCATGCTCTGCCTTCTCGGTCGGTGATTGTGATTAATCTGGTGCCGCACCAGCAGTGTCTCCGAGAGCGCCACGTACGAACACGCATGGCATTTAGGGAAGCTCATGTTCTTCGGCGGTGGCACGTTGTGCTTCGTGTACAAATGATACATCAGAATATTCCGCTTCGTCGCTTTGTACCCGCAGTGCTCGCAGACTCGAGGGTCGAATTTCTCTTCGTGCACATCCTGCATGTGCCTCCTGTACGTGTAATAATTCGTGTACTCTTCTTCCACGCTGCATTTGTTGCATTTCCAAGGCCCCGTTTCACAGCCGTCGCCGTTCTTCGAGTCTTCCACCTCCATGTTCCCCAGTAAATGATCGGACTTCAGGACGACGTAGGAAACCTTGGTCTTGGCCGGCATGTTCGGCTCTGCCGAATTCGTCTCCTTCTGCATGATTTTAAGCCGGATGTTTTTGTTGTTCTTCACGAGGTGCGGGTACTTTTTCAGGACTTCGCGGATGATTTTTGCATGGTTGTTGATGGCGTCGTTGGGGTCCGGCGACGAGGTCGCGTTCTTGCACTTTTCCAGGTTCTCTTTTTCCTCAGTGTTGAAGCGCACCTTCTTCGAGGGGGTCGGTTGAGATTCCTGTTGACGTAAGATGGACTTTGGCCCGGTCCAATCATCATCCGAGTTTTCGTTATTCAGTTCTTGGCTTCTGTGTAGCATCTCGTCTTCGTCGTCGCTGCTCGCAATTTTTCCGCCATTGTCTTCGAGATTTTTGAACTCGGTTTCTCGAGTTTCAGCGTCGTTATTCTTTTCTACAGCTTGAACAATGGGTTTTGTGTTGTATGTAATATCGTCAAAAGAAGAAAACACTCCGAGAGCGAAATCTTCCATTTCTGGCAAGTCGAACCTCGATGGCCCTGGCGTTATTTCAGCGCTTCTGTTATTCAGGGATGACCCGTAATGGCTGTAATCGTAGGAACGAGATTCTATTTGACGCTTCCAGATTGGCAGCCTGAAAAGGGAAAGTTTAGAATATGTTTCCTTTTTACATTCCTTTTTCTTACTTTCTTCCTGGCAAAACTTGGGATGGTAACGAAGAAAAGTGAGAACTTTTCTTCCCCAGATTCTGCTTGAGTTGCGGGTTTTGTGGCACCGGCGACGAAGGGCCGCAAGTTGCCTGAGGACTGGTGCTTTGGGGATTTTGCAGAGCGCTCGTGTTGAACTGGGCATCGAGCAGCTTTGTCAGAACCGACATATTCATCTTTTGTGCTGTGCGGTATAGCGCATTTTGTTCAGACGTCCAATATTCTAGTTGGCCGGTGTACATAAAACTGAAAGAAAATTGTACCATCGTCAACAAATGATTCCAATGTTTATAAAACGAATCTTCCACGGATGCAACTTGTTTTACAACTAAAACTTTTTCTTTCGACTGTCAAAGGTTTTCCGGCATGGAAATCAATACCTTATTATGGATTTAACGCATTCATAAGGCATATCGGGAGGCATTATTAAGACTCCATCAAAATTTTCATCCTTCTCTCTTTGCTGACGTTCGAGTTGCATAAAATAATCTGTACACGTTGTAATTACTAAGCGATGAGCCTGAAACATGAAAACTTGATGATTTTTTCCTTTATCGGAGACGAACTAAAATTGTTTTGTAAACGCCAAAACTTACCTGGACCGTTATATCACTGGTAGGAAACTTGATCGTAAGATCAAGTAACTCTTCATCGAAGTAAAGCTGCTGCAGTCTCTGGAGAAAAAACGTTCCCCAATTGTCAACTTTAACTTGTTTTAACCCTCTTGCAGGGATCTGCTTCCGCTGATTCGCGGCCTGCATTTCGTCGCTTTTTTCGTTCCCTGAAAAAACCTTTTTAGGGATCAAGCAGGAAAAGACGTTTTCGGCACGAAAAATTGTTGACTAAACGCCCACGAGAAAACGCGACGGTCGCACATCGATTTATTGTAATTTTTGTCCGAGGCCTGAGAGAAAACGGCTCCGAGGGCACACGAATTGTCGTACCTCGCAGAGAAAGCCGCGGGACACGGGAAATCGCGCGTTAACCTAATTTCACGCGACAAACATCGAATGGATGCACAATTTTGGAAAAAACCGAGGCTCGCACTGGCGCAAAGTGACGCCGATGATCGCGTCAGTTGGGCGAAAGTACGGGAATCGCGAGCCGGGTGGCGAAAAATGGCATTCTCCGGTCGCTCACTCGCTTCTGTCAATCGGCGGGCGTTTGTAAAATAAACCTTTTCGTGCGGCACACGTACCTTTTCCGCTAATTCGACAACATTTATCCGTCCAGCTCCATCTCTCAGGCTCTCACAAATTTCCACCGTAGGTGATCGACTTCTTCACCTTCCGATAAGTTTCTCGCCTCAGAGATGGGGCTGCGAGCGCTGGCATTGCCATTTTTTACGTTTGTAAATTGAGTGAGACGGACTCGTTCGAGTCTTTGCGGACCGAGAGAGACAAAACCGTAAGTGTACCGGAACCATTATATCCGTGACCGGAACACGCCATTTTGGTACAACGGGATTATTTCAGAGATTGCAAGTTGTTTTATATTTTGCATTTTCTATGGGATCGACGTAAGGATGCAATAATGGGGTTCCGGATATCGTTGATTTTTTGCTCGAGTAAATACTGCTTCGGTTGGAATGTTTTCGTGTTGTAAACGAAAAATTTTGTTGACTCGATAACATAGCGGGAAATTCAAACACAGATAAAAACTCGATAGTGAAAAATTTAAATATGACATTTTTATTGAGATTCTGTACAATAACGGAAAACTGTGTTCTTGCTGTAGACACAGTCCGCCAAGTCTTGTACATCCTTTATAGGATTTTACTTCGGACGTTCAAGACTTCGAATTCAAAGCAATGAGGAAACACCAAACAATAATTAAAATTGTTATTGTTTGTAGGTTAACTTTTCGTAAAATGCCACGGCTTTTCTATTGATTTGCGGGCATTCCCGTCTTTTATAATTAATTATTGCAAGTTCTAACACAACGATTATCATTCTTGTGAACATGCTCAAATAAAGTACACACATCTTGAATTTATCATTATTTACGCGCGGCGTTGACACTATTTGAATGGTTCATTACCTCGGACATGTGCACGAGTGAGAAAAGAATAGTCGAAAAGGAGAAGGCAAAAATGGTACTGGCCAATCAGAACTCTCTACAAGCAGAAAGTTCATGTAAATTGAGCCTAATGATTTTCCGTATATGTACCATCGAAAGTTTAATATCTGTAAGCTACGGCCATACCACAATGGAAACGCTGGTTCTCGTCCGATCACCAAAGCTAAGCATTGTTGGGGGTAGTTAGTACTTGGATGGGTGACCGCTTGGGAACCCTACCTGTTGTAGTTTATTTTTTTTTCCATATTGTTCACAAGAAACTCATCGTTTCAAGTTTCGAAAACGAATTGTTCAATTTTACATTTTTCATACCAAAAGAAAAACTTTTTTCACTTGATAAAATGACAGGAAATTCAAACGCAGATCGAAACACATCGATAAAGTGAAAATGTAAATATGGGAGTTATATTGCGATTCTGTACAATATTGCTGAGTAATTATTTTGTACAATTGCATTATCGCGAGAATAATTCATTTTTCGCTCTTAAAATTATACCTCGTAGAACATGTTAAGATATGCAAGCACCTCCTTGATGTAATTTCTTACAAAACGATGGTTCTTGTCGTAGACACAGTTTACCAAATCTTGTATATCCTTTACCCTAAAAAATAAACGTTACTGATGACCATTCTATTCTTTTTCGATATAAAATTGGGTTTCTGAAAAAGTACGCACTTGACGTTGCCCAGGATGGTCTTGACGGCGACATCCTGTGGTTGGATTTCATCCGGCGCCTTCAACTGCATGCTGATCTCTAAAATTACTTTTCCTCCTTTTGACATCACAGTGAATGATATGCTGCAAAAGACGACATTTTTAGAAAACAAAATAAACTTTCTTCAATATGAAAACATTTTTTTCAATGACTACAATTCTCGTTCCAATTTGATGAGATAACAGTTGAGGTTCAGCAGATTAGAAACGAATTTCGAAGCAGCTTCCACTTTCTCAGAAACAGTTTCCAGCATTTTCATCACGTCTTCGAACCGGGAATAATGTTCAGCAAGATACTCGACGTCGAGTTTCGGCAGCAGGATTCGATGCACGGCTTTATAAGGATGGTCACAGTCGTCTGCAAAACAAATTTTTGTACAATTTTTTACTGAAGTTATAAAAATGAATAAATGTTCGATTTTCTGTACCAGCAAGAAGAGAAATAACGCGGACTCGATCAACGTCCGTCGTTGTATTTTCTTCCCTGTTGGTTAAAACCGCGACGAACGCCAAGGTTCCCGACAGAAAATCGACCCTCAAAAATTTTTCATCCAGCCTTTCGATGCTCCAAAGACACGCCTCGCTGAAAGCAATTCAACAGAAATAAATGACAATGTTCAAAAAGCTCGGTAAAAAAATGCCCGAGAAATACTGGAAAATGCGTACGTTTTCTCGAAAGATTTGAGACTCTTTTCCATCGCTCCGAACGCAGTTTCTTCCCGCGAATCGGGCACAACCTCCATATTCTCGGCAATTTTATCTGAATTTTTCCCCAAGATCTGTGCTGCATTTCTCATCATTTTTTCGAACTCCTTGGTGTTTTTATCGCTTCTCCTAATCACCGTTTTGGCTTTTTCGATGACTTCTCTTGTCCAAATCTGCAACTCTGTTGCTTCCAACTGCGCCTTTTCGACATTTGGCGCTTCTCCGTAATTTTCTTCTTCTTCTTTTTCCCCTTGCTCTTCAAGTGATTGTTCCGCGACTCCGATATCACTAAACTGTACAATGTCAGTATCAACTTCTTCTTCTCTTGGTCCGCTTTTATCATTCGCTTCCTCCATAACTTCTGTTTCGCTACTCATATTTTCTCCCGCCACGTAAGAGAATGAGTCATTATCCAGAAATGATGGTTGTTCCTCATTTTCGATGAAAAAAGGCAACCTCATTCCAGTTCTAACAAAATCCTGGACGCTTTGCGCAGTGCTATTTTCAACGCTGACATTTTCCATCGAAGAGTCCTTCCGCGGTATCACGAAAGTTCTTCTGGAATGTTGAGACGTGGGAGAAACTCGTTCCTCAATGTTCGGGACATCTTTGTGCACCACGAAAGTTCTTCTGGAATGTTGAGACGTGGGAGAAACTCGTTCCTCAATGTTCGGGACATCTTTGTGCACCACGAAAGTTCTTCTATCGATCTTGAGCTCACGACCCTGCCTTGTTTCCTCCTGAATTTTCTGCGTTTTCAATGGTGGCTGAATTGGGGAAGCACAGATGTCCGATATTCTTGGGGGTGAGATGCTTTTCGAATTATCCTCGGCAGAACTGTTTTCTTCTTCCATTACTTTTTCCAAGCTTCTCTTTTTTCCGATTTTTCCGGTGCTTTGTTCTTCGCGAAACGAAGTAATTCCCGTTATACCCAATGAAAGGTCGCAAGGCATGTTTTGGTTTAAATTCGGCAATGTCATCGAATCTTCTGAAACATTTAACGAGCGAGAATTTCTTTCTTGCAGAAAGTTCAAGTTCTCAGTTAATGCGCAGTCGGGAGGTTGCGCACTGCGCAAAGTAAGGTCCGGTTCGGGAATGTGAAGATTCGGGGTTTGCTCGGTCGCAATTGTTCCAATAAAACTTGGGGGTGCTGCTTCGATTACTGGATTGTGAAAAACTGGAGGCTCCATAGTTGCTGAATTTCCGTCGTTTTCGATGGTGTTCTGAGCTGGTTGTGAATTAGACACCAAACCTGTGAATTCCATTTCGTAAGTTTCCAAAATCTCAGTCTTCCGGTAGGAAAAAACCTGTACTTTTTTGGAGTATTTCCTGGGTACTGCTTCTGTAATTTCTATGCTTTCGTTTTGAAAAACTGTGGTTTTCTCGTCTGTGGAATTTCTTTCTCCCAAATGTTGCGAAGATACTTGTTGGACACGAGAAATTGGCGCTGTCATCTCAACGCTGTCGTTTTCGACAATCGGAGTTCTCCCGTCAATCAAATTCCGGTTGCCAAAATCCTGCGGAGGTTGATGTGATGGACTTGAAATTGCCGCTGTCATTTCTATGCTGTTATCATGACAAACTCGAGTTTGTTCACGCGAAGGAATTGGGCTTTCCGGATTCTGCGAAAGTTCTTGCGGAAAACATGGAATCGCTGCTGTCATTTCTATGCTGTTATCATGACAAACTCGAGTTTGTTCACGCAAAGGAATTGGGCTTTCCAGATTCTGCGAAAGTTTTTTCGGAAAACATGGAATCGCTGCTGTCATTTCTATGCTGCTTTCATTGAAAAGTTGCGTCTTTTCAAGCAAGGAACTTCGGCTTCCCAAATTCTGTAAAAATCTTTGCGGGAAACTTGGAATTGCTGCTGTCATTTCCGTATCCTGATCTTGACGGACCAAAGTTTTCTTGTTCGTGGATTTTTGTGGAAAACTTTGAATTGCTCTAGTCATTTCCATCCCGCAATTCTGGAGTGTGGAAATGTCTTCAGACATCGGAAGATTCGGCATATCTTGACGCTGGTACAAATACTTTGAAATAGGTCTCGTCGTTTCCACCCCCTGGTTTTGGAATACCAAAGTTTTTTCGTTACACGAACTCGGGTTCTCTTGGGCATATGCCATTTCAAAGCGTCGTTCTTGGGAACTTCGGGGTTTCCTCATGGCCAATTGCACGTTTTCCTGAACATTGTTTGAAAAGATGTTAGTGGTCTCCATATCGTTGTCATGGAACAATCCTGTCCTCTCATTTTCCTTGTTGGTGAAAGATTGTATTGGACAATATTCATTGTTTTCCAGAACCCAGGGCATCGGATTAACAGCAGGGATCTGTTCTGTATTATCATTGTTAGGTCTCAGCACACAATTATAAGGCACACTTATACAGCTGTCAGAGAAAGGAACATATTCCTCCATAAAATCCTCCCCGTGATAATCTGCAGAAACGATTGTAGCTTGTTCCTTGGAACTGTTTCCTGTGCTGTTGGAAGCATGTACCTCGTAAGTATCGACCCATGCAGATCCTTCTGCCAAGTCATGGAATTCTCTGGAAAATTGATCGATTTTTAATTAAATTATTCAAAATTTTACGATATTTTTGAACAGATTTGAAATTTTCAAGGCTTTTGTACATTTTAACGAAACAATTATTGATACCTAGAGAAAATTGTATAATTTTTGTGTGAAAAAACATACTTGACATATTTTTTTTCCGCAAAACTGACTCGTCTGCGTTTCAAGTTTGCTGTGGTTTCGTCCGACGGAGATGGACAACTTGTTGGTAGTTTCAGGATCTATTAATAAGAAAATACAAAATTGAAATTTGAGACATACGAGAAATAAATGTAACTCTATCAGATCCAGATTATGATTGAATTATTCAGAATTTCGGGATTTTAGAAGCAAAAAGCAATTGCCCATACTCACGGAAGTTTGTTGACCTTCAGAATTTCTAATAGGAATCCTGAAAAAGTAACAATTGATAAAAAATGTTCATACTACTAATGCATTGTGGCATACAACAATCAAAATTGAAGGCGATAAGAGCACATCGAACAAAATTTAAACTTGTTCTTGTTTGTAGGTTAACTTTTCGTAAAATGCCGCGACTTTTATATTCTTTCGAGTATTCTCGTCTTTTATATTCAAGCATTGCACAGTTTCTAACACGATTATCATGCATAAAAAAATGTTTAAGTAAAGTACGCACATCTTTATTATTATTTACGCGAGTCGTTGACGTTGACGTATACAGAGTTTACGTTGCTGTTACTCCAAACAACTGCGCAACTGCGATTTGAAATTCATTTTTGACGGTTAAGTTTACTTGCGTGATCAAGCTTGTGTTCACACTCATTCCTTCCAATTCCTTTACGAGTTTAAGTAATTGAGTTTATAACAATTCAAGAATTTTAATTAAAATCTTTTTTTGCGATTGTTTGCAAAATTTGAAGCATCGTAAATAATTTTGTAAACATGAATGGTCCTATACTCCCATTGGCTCGGACATGTGCTCGAGTCAGAAATGATTAGTCGAAAAAGAGAAGGTAAAAGAACGCCGCATAACTGGTATTAGCCAATCAGAACTCTCTACAAGCAGGAAATTCATATGAATTGGGCCTAATGTTTTCTCCTACATCAACGATCAAAATATCTCATTTTTTCAAGCTACGGCCATACCACAATGGATACCGCCAGTTCTCGTCCGATCACTGAAGCTAAGCATTGTTGGGGGTAGTTAGTACTTGGATGGGTGACCGCTTGGGAACCCTACCTGTTGTAGTT
>JABFQM010001304.1:0-22485 GCA_022816865.1 Zelostemma sp. ZL-2020
TACCATAAATAACAAATATCGCAGAGAAATACAAAGCACTTGATTGCATCGAACGCAAGTGTCTCTGCACTTGCCCTCTTCGTATTTATATATATATATATTTATATATGTATATATATTCAGCTTTACATGCGTAATTTAAAAATAAAATCTATCTATCTACCTATTATCTATTTCTCTATCTATATTTAAATATTATATCAATTCGGAAATGTACAATGACAAGGCAAAAACGACGCTATTTCCGGAGGAGGGAAAAAAAGGGAAGCGGAATCTTCCTCGCCTTAAGAACTCTGCCACTTGTCGTCTCGTGGATTCACGCTCCACTCGACTCCTCGCTTTTCGAACCCAAAAATCGCAGTAGGAACTGATAAACTTCGAAAGAAAAGAAACAATTACAAATCGCCGTTTGGTTTTCTCTCTCTAATTCGAGTGGAGCACGCCTCCTTAATGTTCTGTACAAGCATATTATAATACGAGAGAACGCGGCGAGTCGGCCAAACGCGGATTCCGACAATCCCGGAATCCGGATCGCCGAGATCGACGCTTGTTCTTCGGATTGGCCGACGCGTCGAGTGTACAAATGTACATTTATGTTATTATAATGATCTAATCTAATGTTTTGTATATCGTTATTTAGGCTTCGCTATCGCCAAGTATTTCAAACATTTTCCTCGATACAAAGATCAAAAACACTCAATTACTTCGGAACATAGATTCGTTACAAAAAAACAAAAAAAATCAAGTAGCGTCGATTCGTGGCTCGTAAAAATCAAGGAATCAAAGGCGAAGTTCAAAAAGAGTTTGTTAATCGATATAAAACATCGGCTCCGTAAAAAATGCGTCGAGAAAGAACAAAGGTATTGACAAAGCACAAAGAGTACTTGGCTATAACAAACAGTTTATTCAGCTATCATTGATGTATCAGATATAAATGAACATTTTTATTTTATCGTTAAATATACTAAACTGAGTGACCTAATGTATGCACGCGCATCTCCGCGAGCTTTACTTTTAAGTTTATTTAGTTCCCTCCATTTTTCGCAGGGTTCACAAACACGCTCCAGGATGTTTTTTCTTTTTTTTTTTTTCATTTCACGTAAATGCGGCGCGTGCAACACGCGTGACAACGCGCTTTGTCGGCAATGTATTATTCCGTGTAAACGTTACAACTATTTTTCCTCGACATTAAAAAAACGATCATCTGAGAATAGGTGACGACAGAGCAGCTCCCAACGGCATTTTTATCGTCGTCGTCGTCGCCGTCGTACTCTTCGTCGTTGACTTTACGATGAATGTTACAATAGTAGTTGAACTCGGAACCAGAATGAGTTTTTCGACGGTTCTTTCTAAGTACATAAAGATGTTGCGACGGTACAAAGCTTTCGTAGGACGTTGGGCTAATAACTCAGTCTTTAGAAAAAGATCGGTGGAACCGCGATTACAAATCAGAGTAACGACGCTGATAAGAGCTACGACCTTGACGATACCATGTATCTGCCGATGTTTTATTGTTTTATTCTGCGGTAGCTTCTTCCCAGCTCTGCCGAACCGGAAGCCGGCAGGTTGACCATCGCTACGCCATGATCATCTGCACACCAACCACAAATCTCGTATTACCCAAGTACAAAATGGTCGAAAGAATACAAAAAATAGTAAAGAAATTTTTTAATTCTCTACTGAACGCTATTTATTAGTATTAATCATACAATGCCTAAATTCAATTACAAAAAAAGAAACGAACTCATTCCATTCCTAAAAATACTCTCGTTTTTCTTTTTCAATTCAAGCAGCGCTTTTTTTTATTAATCTCATGTTGCATCGGATAACAAAGTATGAATGTGAAAAAAACAAATTGTCTCGTAAATCAGCAGCGATTTTCCCATTGTTATAATACAATCCGCAGGATTTACTTTTTTCGTTAACAAAATAATTGATTATTAGCTGCACTACAAAATAAATTATAATAAAATTCTTTTACATTAGACGTTATTGTTACACTAAACTCTTCCTTAATTAGCGACCATCCTTTTAAAAAAATATCCATTAAAAGACATTACACAATCGACAGTTACATCAACATTGTAACTGTATAAATCGTAAAACTATCGCGAAGGAAAAGCGTCTGTCCCAACAGATTTGTATTGTTTCTTGTATCTCTGCACTCGCACATTTGCACTCGCACTCAAATGACTGAGTAAGTTAAACTAATGGTGACATTACCTGGGCCGCTACTCACCACCCGTGGGCAGATTGACCACCAGCTGGGTTGGTGATGTCGAAGCCATGTTTAATCGACCTTGCTCCTTCACTATAGGATCTACAAAACAACAAATTCCAGTTCACAAAACTGCCTATCGACACGAAACAACGACAATAATACTACTGTGAAATCTTTTTCAGCGTACAAAAATATGGATGTTCCATAGCCTCGCGCGCGGTGAGTCTCTCGTAGTGATCGTAACGCAGGAGTTTGTCAAGGAAGTCTAGGCTCTCGGGCGAAACGAGATGTTGGTTCTCGGAGTGGACAAAGCGCTCCCAACGCTTGCGCGAGTGTCGCCCAAGGATGTCGTTGAAGCGCGCGTCGAGCTCGATGTGGTATTTGTCGAGGTACTCGAACAGTTCCTCCGTACCCAGAACTTTGGCAATCCTCACTAACTGATCGTAGTTGTCGTGGCCATGGAAAAATGGCTCTTTCCTGAAGATCATACTCGCGAGCATGCAGCCAAGGGACCACATATCCAACGAATAATCATACATCTGACAAACAAAAAACACAACAGTTAAGCCAAATTCGATACATTTCTAGATTTTCCACAGCTACGATCTTCGCACCTGGTAATCTACTAAAAGTTCTGGGCCTTTGAAGTACCGCGAGGCCACCCGGACATTGTACTCCTGTCCAGGATGGTAAAACTCCGCGAGACCCCAATCAATTAACCGCAACTTTCGATTCTCATGGTCGATCATGACATTGTGCGGTTTCACATCTCTGTGCATTATGCCCATGCTATGGCAATAGTCCAATGCCTAAAAAACACAAACCAGAAAGTGAGTCAATAATCGTCCAAAGTCCTCTTACATTCCAACTCACTTTTAACAATTCGTAGAGGTAGTATCGTATATCATAATCCGTCAGCGTTTGATACAGTTGCTTAAAATCTGTGTTGTTGACGTGCTCGAATATGAGCGCCGGCGTTCTCGATACCGGATCCTTGACAACGGCCTGGAGCGTTATTATGTTGGTCCCGCCTCTGAGATTTTCTAAAATCTTTATCTCTCTTTTAATCTTCTTCTTTTTCACTGGCTGAAACAGACAACAAAGTACACGTTGAAAACTGCTTATCGATCCCCCCGAGACCCAGGAAATTTACCTTTAATATTTTAACAACGCATTTTTCGTTACACGTGATATTAATGGCTTCGAACACTTCGCTATATTTTCCACGGCCCAATTTCCTTACTAACTGGTAGTCGTCCTGTTGCCTGCAACAATGAAAAGAAAAAAGGTTAAGGTTTGTCGACTCGATCATTGATTTGGCAATGATAACGGCTTACCCCCAGTCGACGACGTACGCCTCGTAGTCCCAGTACTCTCTAGGCTTGTGTGAATTAACGTCCGTGTAAACACGTGCTCTACTAGGAAGCGCCATTTTTTCGAAACTAAAGATTCCAAGGGCGTTGAAATCTCTCGCACCACCTACGACCCCAGGGTCCTTTCTTTCCAGAGAAAAATTGCGATCTCCTGCTGCTGCTGTTCCTCTCGATTTCTTTAGCCAGCTGCTTCCGTACGAGCGCAGCAGTAAACCTGAGAAAACTCCACTTCAGTCATTCACAGACTTTGCAAGATCAGGTGCAGGATACAAAAGTGTAACTGAAAATGTTTCCAAAGTAGTGCATTCGTTAGTTTCTCAGAAGCCAATCGACTTACAAAATCGTCAATTCAAAATTGAAGGTTTTGGCAATGCAATTGTGAGTTCGCGTGGTAAAACAGAATTTATTGCGAGGAGAAAAGTCGCATTGAGATAAGATAAATGACTTCATTGGCAGATAAATTCTCGGAATCATGCGAGTTACACGATTCCAAGAAAATTTTAAAAACATGAATCATCTTTCCCACAAAAGCAGCCCTGGTTAATCTTGAGACAAAAGCACATCAAATTTTATTCGCTGCGAAAAAGGTGAAAGAATTTTCATGCAGACAATTTCACGAGATCGAGGGAAGAAAATTTCGATCGTTTGATGAATAAATTAAGGCGCGAAAGAAATGTTTTGCGTCATGTTCGCAGCGAGCGGTGTAATACAGCAGCAAAACATTGAGAAAAAAAGTTTCAAAATCGAGGGAAAAAGGTAATCCCCGTAAGATTACCAATGATTGGCCGAGCACGAGAAGCGCAATGGAGTTTTTGAGGTTATGTACTCTTCAAATGACGAAGATTTGTCGGGGGCGTTGGAAAATTAAGGAAAACTAGAAGCGCGTTAGGGAAGCGAGATAACGCGGGATGGGAAAATGCGAGAACGAGGGGATTTTCGGGGTCAAGGAAACCCTGGAAGCGGTAGACTGGGCAGTAAGAGGAAAGTGTCGTGGAGGGCGTAAATAGCGTATTATTGGGGCACAGCGAGATCAAGGAAAGCGCGAGAACGTGGCGAGCAAAAATACTGGGGTTTCCGGGGCAAGCGAGGAAGAAAATTCAGAATCTACAGCATATGTACGCACGCACACGCACGCAGGACGAAGCACGCACACACACACGCGAGGAGAGGAAAAATCACACGCCAGCACGGTGAACATTTGATGTTGCTAAGATTTTCAAGCTCACCTAAAGCATTCCGGGCTTGAATCTTAAACGTGTTGCTCCGAAAAATTTGCTAAATACTGTCCGGGGCCCGCGAAACTACCCTAAGGTGCACCTGGAGCCGCGCGAACGCGTGAAATTCGAGGTTTTTGCGGGCGGCCGGCTTCTCAAACGAGCGAGGTCCAAGATGGCAGCCGGCGACCCGCCACAAACTTTATAAATATGAATTACGGCACGCGTGCCTAATGCCACATCGCCCGGATAACGTCGCCAGCGCTCTCCGAAGTCCGGGAATCGAATCTATTTGCGAGGAACATTTGTATCTATTTGTCCCTTTTGCCCCCCCGATGATCCAATTAAAATATTTCTTACGAAAATAATTAATTCGATTTTACCGGAAAGTCTTTTTTTATTGTTTTGAGAAAGTAAGTTGCAGTAGTTTATGTATAGGAACCCCAAGTGTTATGTCATGTTATAACAATAACATACTCGAGACTTTTGTTTAAAAATAAATTCAGTTCTTTCGTTAATTCTGCTTTTCACCACCAGTTGACACTGTAACTTCCTACTGCCAATTTGAACAAATTTCGACACTGTAGATTTTTTCGCATTTTTATTTATTTATTCACATTTGTTGTTTCGAAAAAAGGCTCTTTTTGAAAAAATCCGTACGAGTTGCATTAAAAATAATATCGCTTACCAGAAATGCATTTTAAAACTGGAGAGGAACAATAGGCTTTTTGCATTTTTTATATCACTAATTACGCATTTGTACGAATATCATGTTTTTTATGCAATAATGTACATTGCAGATTACTGAAACATTGATAAGTTTGTAAAAATCATTGTTGTCGCAATGCGCAATTAGATCTGCGCACAGCGCTAGATAGCGCCACGTGGCTATTCCGACCATTCAAATAATCGCATTGTTTTTACGCAAACTCCGTGAAAAAACTCGATGCAATGCTTTCACAGCGTACTTCAATTGAAAATTCATTGAACGGAACTGAAGGAAATCCAATGAAATTCAAAAAAATGCTGAACCGCGTTGGGAACGCGCAGGTGGCGCGAATTCCCTCGCAAAATCTCGCACTCGATTGGCGCTCGAACCGAAGTCATTGTTTTGAAACGGACTCGCACGACGGGAGAAAAAAAAACAAAAAAGAACTCGGCGTCTACCGACGAAGATGGCGGTGGAGGAATCGAAATCGAACGATTGCAATAATACATCGCGGCAGGAAGCAGCGAAAAACATTTCGTTGACGGTCGCGGAAAAAAACGCCGAGCGCTACAAATTTTCGACTTCGGACGTTGTCATCTACGGCGTGTCTCTTGCTATTTTTCTGACACACACACTGACAGGTTATACATAAACAACTCAACACTTTCTAATCCTTTTCATTGTTTTGTTTTTACTTGCGATTTCGATTGATGAATTTGTGTTTTTCAAACCTCGATTTGCGAAATGTTGTTGTCCCGTAAAGTTTTTCAGTTTTCGTTTTAAATGTTGCATGAAGAAATTTTCTACGAAAAAAAAAACGAGTATTATAAAATTTTACTTTGTTTCAGTTGTAACAGTGGCCACAATCTATTTTTTATACGATTACACGACATGGATGTACCTCACGATATATTTCGCAGCGTTGCCATTGGCCGTCATTCAAACGGTCAGTTTGAGATGGCACAAAAGCGAACATTTAGGATTTGTGCATTGGATGATGCACATTTTATGTTTAGGGATGTTACAAAGGTATAAAAAACTGAATCACAATTTTATTCGATGTTAAAACACTTTCAAAATTCCAGATATTTCTCGTTGCTGAAAACAGCGGTCCAAGGGATAAAAGGCCGAACTTCGTCGTCCAAAAGTAAAGACACGGTTCTTCGAATGAAAAACGACGCTTTTACGCTCAGCTTAATCTCGTCTTTTATCGTGGACGCGCCGCAGTCCGTCGTGCAACTCTACATCCTCGCCGCTTCGAACGACACGATTTTATGTACAAGTACGTGAAAGTTGCCGAGATCATCGCTTGAGCAAATATCACAACATTCGCAAACTTCTTCCACTCATTTAGCCATCGAGTAGAATTTGCTGGGGTCGTAAGAGAAGAGCAGAAAGTCATTTTCGTATAGCTCGTAAACTTCTTTTAGAAGCGCCTTGTCGACGTTTCCAAAGTACTTTTCGACGACGGCGCTCGTCGTAGCGTCGTGAGGATTCTCAAATTCTCCAATCAAATTCACTTCGTCTAATAGACCCGATTCTTTTATAAAAAATGTTTGTTCCTCCCGCAGGTTCTCGAACTTCATGATGTAATCGTAGTCGATGAAACAAGGCTGGCAGGACTCAAAGTACGGCACCCAGTGCTCGTCGAAGTACTTCTCGGTGACCAGAAACTGCAGGAACTCGGAGAAGCTCGGGGCCAGGTTTTCCGTGCGGTTCGCACGGAACCTGTTCACTATGTGGCGGCCGAATCGAAAATAGTAATATTCTCGTCCTTCCAAGCGCTCCAGCTTGTCTCTGTACGCAGATAAAAGCCTCTCGAACGGATGACGCACTATGAGGAATTTCCTCGTCGCTATTATCTCCTGTAATTTCGTTCAAAATTTATCACTTTGATAGAGGATTTTCTCATACTTCAAGTCATTTTTTGTTTACTCTAATAGTTGGTTTGGGTCCAGATTTGGAACGGAAAATCTGCCTGACGACGCTGCTCATTTGTATCAGATTTTCCTGTACGAGTTTCATCGATATTTCGTTTAAAACGCCCCCGAGCAGCGCGAAATTTTTCATCCACATCGAACTGGCCGCTTTGTAAACTGGGCACCAAGAAATTTTATGTTTTCTGGGAAAAAAACATTCTCGTTGAAGATTTTTCAGTCGGTTGAATTTCTTGTTATACTCACTTGTCGAGAATAATATTGGAAGCGATGATCGACGGCGAGGGAGGTTCCCATTTGATGTTCTTGCAAATGCTTCGAACTTTTTCCACCCTTTCGCCCATTTCACGTTTAATTGGGTAGAACGTGATTTCACTGTCCCGAATTTCATCTCGCTTCAACTCCAAAACTTTCACGAGGTCTGGGGATTTCGTAAAAAAAAATACGGCTGTCAATGAAACGCTTATGAGCAATAAAATCAGCTGGTTGCGTTTCTGTAAAGTAAGAATGAGAGGTTTTGTCAGGAAAACGCCTGAACGATCCGGTATCTAAGTTTAGCGAGCGGTACAGGAAACCGGAGTATCTTTACTGATAACAATGCAATCTCATTGTTTTCAATAACTGGAAAACTTTGCTTCGCTCGCCAATTAATTTTTGTATACCTGCATGTCGTTCCAAATGACAATCTCGAATTATTTGCAATTCGAGTAATTAAATCTTCAGTGTATAATTACAAATTATTTCATTACTTCGTTGCTCACAATTTTCAAATTCATAAAAAATAAGAAATTATACGAAACAGTGCACTTGAACAAGACGCGTCCGATCACGCGGATCGCCGAACGAAACAACTCAAATTCTGTAGAAAAAATATCAACCGAAAGCACTTGTGCGCGCGCAGCACGCGCCAAATATAATACATCATAATTTCTGTACTAAATTCCATCTCATGCTTTACGACAGCGCGCATTATTCTCATAGGGCATTGTATCGCGTCCATTATAAAAATACTGTTAGTATTTCCGGCTTACGAACCGGGCTAAAAATACCTGGCGCCCCAACGGAATCGTTGCATGAAAAAAAAAGCATCTGCCGATACTTTTTACTACGACTTTCTGAAAGGACAATTTTTAAACAATTTCATCTCATTTTTCAGGTTTCTCCATTCTGGTGTCGCTGAGTTCGCTGATTTGGGCTGTCACAATCCACACGAAATTCGTCCTGAAGACCGTGTCGCACAAACAATACCCGACTCTGTCAGCGCTGACCGTTGAGATTCTGTGGCGAAGTGGATTCCTCGTTTCCCGAATCGCGGCTTTGGTGCTCGGCGCGCTTAGCACGAAACACTGGTTTTTTGTACTCCTGGGTAAAAGTTTGAAGAATGTATTTTCTTTGAAAAGAGAAAAAGATGTACTTATAAATCGTTTTTCAGGGCTGCACTGGCTGGGGATGACGATCTGGCTGACGACGAAGAAAACGCGATTGTGCTCGACGACGTGGGAGGAGCGAGCGTGCGACTGCCTCGTTGGCCTCATCAATTGCTTCGACTATGTAAAACTGCAGAGCAGCGATAGATCCTGGCACCGGATGTGCACGTTCTACAGCGTAATGATCGCGGAGAACATGGTGTTCCTGGCGACGTACATTCTCTTCTTTAGGGAAGCTTTTGATCAAAACGTTCTGATTTTGTGCTCTACTGCTATCGTCGGCGGCACCAGCATTGGCTTGGCAAACATGTCGCTCTACTTTTACATGTTCCGCCACACGACGAACACCAAAGTCTGCGTTCTGGTAAACCTGAAGCTCCCGGCTGGAAATCAGGACCAAGAAACTTCCTCGAAAACTTCTCTTTCTTCCCTCCCACACTCGAATAACTTGTCTTCGCAAAGAATCGTGATTCCCGAGGAGGTCACGGCTGATGAAAAATCCCTGCTGACGAACATCGTCCAGAGCAATGATTCCATGGAAAAGGGGATCGTGAACCGCAGCTTCGTAGGAAGCGACGAGCCGGAAATCGTAGCGGAAAAGAGCGGCCAGGAGAGTCCGGACGATGCGTTGTTGCGCCAGAAACGCCGGGGTATTTGTTCGTCGATGGAAGCCGACTTGGAGAAGGACAATCTCGACGACCTGGGACTGAATTTGCGAAAGCGTCGTGGAATTTGCTCGATCACGCAGCTCTGTCCCGAAGAGACGTTAAGCAACGTCGAGAGCAAGGATGAAATGAAGAAAGATGCCGAGAAGCTGGAGAGCGAATCGAAGATTTCCAAGGACGAAGCACGGAGGAGTCACGCGTCCTCGATCCACGACTACGAGAATCTTTGTCCATTGGGGGTCGCTCGTCCTCCCTGGTGTATTCGCAGCTGGAAAGGATACACGGATATAGAAACGTACATTCATGACGACAGCGTGGTCCGGGACCGTCGTAGGGACACCCTGACGAGCACGACGATGAGCTCCGAGTACTCGGACGCGACAACGTATGCGAGTCTGCCGTTGAGAAGATTGTTGCGACGTAGCAGACAGGACGATTACTTGGACACCTTAGCTTATGATCTGGTTGACTTCGAGTCAAACTTTGGCAACCTGGAAGTCGAGGAACCGATGGAACCGACTCTCTTTGCCGCAAAGCCCGTCGTTATCGACGAAAAGGGCGGGATGCTGGCCTTGGACACGATCATGGAAGAGCACGAGGAACAGACTCCGCGGAAGTCCCAGAATCCTTTAGTCGCCACCATCGACGAGATTCGAAAGGGCACGGCGGAAAACTCACCAAGACACATTTACTACCACAGGACGGAGTGGGAAGATTTGGAGCGGAAAATCTCGATGAGGAGCACGCGAGTCGCGACGGTGCTTTTTGAAAAGAACCAGTACAACGATATTTGGCGCTGCTCACCAGCTTCGTTCGAGCTCAACGCCATCAGGGAAATTTACTCCAGGGAGAGGGCTACGAAAATACCCTTGATCGACGCGGTTCTCTCGGACTCGCCGATTCTCGGATCGAGGAACTCGTCGGAGCTTGAGGATTCGATTAAGAGGGCGGAGTTTTTTAATCTCGAAGAAGAGAATAATGTCTACGTCGATATGAATGGAGGCGGAGCAGGAACGAAAGAGAAGAGTGACATTTACGAGAATTTGGAGCCGGTGATTTCGTTGAAACCTGTGGAAGAAACGGAAAAAGAGCAGACGCTGAGCACGGAAATTTCTGTTGTGAAAGATGACGATGTTTTCTCGGGAGAAAAGAAACATAAGGTGATTGGTCGACCCAGAAGAAAGTTTTCGTTGCTGAGAGAACGGTTCGAGCCGAAATCCGACTGTGCAATGCACACGAATCACTGGTCGAAATCTAGCGCCAACGGGAAGAAAATTTCCATAATTTTGAGCGAGCAGGAAGCTTTCGATTCCATAATCGCCCAGGAAAAGGAGAATCTCACAAAGGTCCAGTCGAACGCGATGGACTTTACGGAAAAGCATAGCGTTTTTATGAAGCAGATTCTTTCCTCGCCCAAGTTCCAAGGGTGGGGCAAGAAACGAACTTTCAGTCCCAACGCGAGAATTATTCCTAAGGCTGTTTAGAATTACTCGTAGATTTATTTATTTAACGAACATATTTTTGTATGTTCCATCAAAACTGAGCATTTCAACGCCTTGAAAATTATGACTTTTCCGAGTCGTTTATGATCTCTTAAGAACCAGTATGTTTACCCGGTTGCTGATGAAAATTTCAAGTACCAGAAGAACGTACTTTAAGAATTTTTGCGATACGAAAAAATTTGCTCAACGATTGCAAGCCGCGCATTGTACTTAACATATTCTTTACATCATTGTGATATACTTGTTACCGACAACTATTTTTATACGAATTTTGTATACAGACGAATGTATTTTTGTACTTCAGCTTCTCAAGATCCGTCAGAAAAAGACTGCCTGTTACGAGCTGTGCGTGTTTACAGAAAAAGCCCGAATGTTCCTTTTGTTACAAAGTGCTTTATTGATTTGGCACTAACTACTACAAATTCTCAACTGTGTTTTTTGTGATATTTTTAAAATGCTGGGAGGAGAATGGTTTTACATGAATCAATAGTGTTTAACAACTTTAATGCCCTGTAATTAACATCCTCCACGTTGAAGTATTTGTTATCACAAAGCGAATCAAAATGATATTACGTTGAAAGTGTGTTTTTAAAAAATAACTCTAGTACATTTCTGAGCAACTGTGTTACACCTTACGATTACTGTTATCGTTTTTTTTTTACTATAAATTTGGTCCATTTACAGATTTTTGATTTTTAGACATCGCACTTTTTCACAACCCTGACTTTGTGTTTTGTTTTTCAAATACTGTCAAGGAATGAAAATTCTGTACATAATCGGCGAGTATGAAATATTAATCACAGGGTAAAAAACGAAAATAGAAAAATATTTTTCGAAATAGTATATTAATAGAAATCGTGCGTTCTAGATCGGTAGCGTACGTTGCTCTTGAAAATACGAATCTTTGATTATAGATTACTTTACGATATACTGTGTATTTAAATCTAGATTTATCACTAGTTAACTCGTTACGATTACGTCTCTATTATTTTAAGTACGTCTGTGATGAATTTTACAATGAAAAATAGCATGTAAGTTGAATGAATACCGGTGTAATGAAATGTAACGTTTTATTCCAAACTATTTTTCTATCCATTTAAAAAATATAAATTCCAAGAAAATAAAACTACAGTGTAAAAAGAAATTGGAAAATTTTAAATTTCCTACATTAAAACTTGTCTCTGACGCAATAAAAACGTTTTCTTGATCACTTTCATGGATTGTCTCGGACTTGTGACTACGCGCTACTATTGTTTATATAATCTTATTTATAAAAAAAATATAGTTCATTCTAGAGAAGGCGAGTAGTGCTAAGCTACGTACGATAGAAAAGTAACCAACCACGGTAAAAGATCAAAGCTATAGAGCGATTTCGAAAGATTCATGGCAGTGTAAATGACTAGATTGATCGATCTACTTTTTCAGATCCCAAAATTATATATAAAAGTATAAACCTCGTGAAGTCATGTAAGACACGATTGTTTGAATACTGTCGCCGCCCCGGTTTTTTTCTTCATTTTCTATATCTTCAGTACAAAAGGGGTAGAAATACTCCTCGAAGAAAGTGGAAATAAAGCTGTTGGAAAGTAGAAAATCTTCCGCGTCGGAAGCTTTTTAGATCAGCGTGCTTTCTCCCGCGTTTTTCTTATCTCTAAATTTGGTGATCCAATCGAGGTGACAAATCATTGGCAGACTTCGCAAATTGTTATAAACGCGACCAAGCAGAGAAACCTTGCGAAGTTCTTGTGCGATTTGATGTAGTGTCTTCCCCTTCGTCTCCGGGTAAAACAGGAAAACGTAAAAGACCGTAATCAAGCACAGAAAACTATACAGCAAATATGTCCCAGCCAAGGTCATCGACTCTGTTGAAAAAAAAAGGAAATTACACATCGAGTACATTTTTCTAATTTTCAGTTTTTACCGTACTTACTGGTCATATAAACAAGCGATTCCGAGAAAATTAAATGAACGACCCAGAGTATCATGACGCAAAATCCAACGCATTTGCCCCGAATCCGCGAGGGGAAGACTTCGCTCAAGGTAAGAAACGGAACGGGCCCGAGTCCCAGTGCGTAAGCGGACTCGTAAACCAGCAGCGTTATCACGGCAAGAATTCGGAGTCCTGCGGTCAGTCCCTCCGAAGTCATTACATTCTGAGTCTGTAAAACGAGAAGATTTAAAAATGACGATCGGAAAGTTACAAAGGTAAAAGAAATTTGGAAATGCCGATTCGACCTCGCAAGATTCCCTGACTTGCGTCCAAGTCTCAGTAACCGGAGCGGAAATAGCGAGGGGAGTAGGCAGTAGCGGAAACGGCGGCGGGGAACCAAGAGGAACGATCGATTTCGGGGCATCGTGTATTGTTACACGAAGATTCATGCAGCGCTCGCTGGCGAGAATAAGCCCATCGTCGCCTCGGTCCAGAGTCGCCAGCAGCGCTAAAAGCGATATCGTTGTCATGCAAATCGTCGCCGACGTTATCAGCGCGGTTCTGCGACCGCACCTCTCGACGATGATCAAGGCTAAAAAACTACTGAATAACTTCACGATCCCGAGGGCTATCGACGTCGTAACTTCCGCGACATCTGAAATACAAAAATGTCCATTTAATGTCTACAAACAAAAGTTTCTTCGTAAAATAAAAAGCAGGTAAACTCGAATCAACGCACTCGAGCAGATTCCCAGGAGGCCAAAGAGTCGAGGAGCGTAGAAAAGAACCTGCATCCTGCCAGTGCTCTGTTGCAGCACGAGCATAAATACCATGACCGCCAGGGTCTCGTAAATGGATCCCCAGGAATATTGCTGCGCCGGCTTGGTCACGTAAACCTTCCTCTGGAGCAGCAGGAATGGCGGCGAGCGCTGTAGAAAAATAACCGTGGCCGCGAGGCTCACGAGAGCAGGCACCGCGGTAATACCGACGAAAAGTCTCCACTGGTCATCGGCATTCTTGCCAGCAACCAAAATCACGGATAAAACAAGACCCAGAGCGGTGCCCAGCTGGTGCAGGGACACGTTACATCCGCGTTTCTTTGGCTCCGAGACTTCGGCCATGTACACGCAGTGCGACATCGCTGAGACCGTTCCGAACATCCCACAGATCCATCTTGCGACCACGAGGATCGCGAGGTGACTCGCCAGGGCTGACATTAGGGACCCGAACATCAGGAAGCTCAGAGCCAGCATCATCGTGCTGCGTCGCCCGCATTTGTCCACCAGGATACCTAGTCAATAAATCAAGTTTTTCGATACAATTATTTGGATTAATTTGTTTATAATGGAATTGGTTTTTGTCTCGTTTACCACCCAGCAAGCTCCCGAACAAAGCTCCCAAGAACCAGGAGTAGACGGAGACGTTCACCTCGCAAGGGTCGAGCTCAAGGTCGTTTTCGACCAGTGGCGATATTTGTTTTCCGATGCCCATGTCGTAGCCAAATGCGGTGCCAGCTATAGTCGCGACTACGGATATTAAAATGTTCTGGTTCTCCGCGCTCAAGGGAGCCACGTTTTTGTTGTTCTCCTTGAAAACAGGCTTTTTTTGCTTTTTGACGGGGACGCATTGACGACCCTCGTCAACTGGCTTGCTCGTCGTCGCCTCCGGGTTCTGACTCGCATTTTTCAACAGGATCGTCGTGTCCTCCTCGTCTGACATCTTCATCCTGGCGGATTTTTTGTCGCTTTCCTACGATTCGAAATAATTAGTCATTATTTAATAAAACATTTTCGAAGAATACTTACTTAAAATACTTCGAAATTGAAATAAAAGAGAGAGAGAGAAGTGGGATGATTTGAAACATGCAGTTTGTTTCTTTTCAGTATTTATCGATTCTTTTTTTCGGGGCAGCATCTCTTGACAGTATAATTGTCAAGCTTTGATTAGCGCAAGTAGAGACAATCGTGATGCTTACCGTTTGCGAGAAACGTGTTGGCGATTTTTGTCACATGAAAAGTGCTCGGGAATTGGGTTTGTGTAATTGCTGTTTATTAAATTCAACAACAGCTACTTGAGCAGCGTGTCAACCATCGATGTGGGGAAGGGATATGATGAAATGGGTGCATTTCGGACGTACACATGCACGCCGATCGAGATTCTGCGCAGTGCCCATGCGTTCTTTTGATATGGCGGCAATTTCGAATAGTTGTCAAAAACTGTAACTATACCATTAATAAATGTGCAAAGACCAATCCAAAGGACGTATCAAGGAACTTTTCAGCAGCGATGAATTCCCGAAACTTGAATTATTAGACAAAAACATAACGTTCTAAAAATTTATACAAATTTTGCAGATGTTTTTTCCGCGAGAATACGAGCTTGGTTCTTGTAAACGCTGTATATTTCAAACCGGAATCAACCCAGAATTTGCTTTTTTACACCGAGAAAAACTTTAAAAACGTATCGATGATGGAGAAAGAAGGCAATTTTCATTTTTTCGGGAACATTGTAATGTTACGATTTCCAAAAATGGTTATTCACCGCGCCATAATAAGAAAGCGCATGCGCATGGATGACGATTTTTCGCGGCAATTTTCAAGTATCTATCCACCATCAATGAAGCAAATGCGAGCCGAGATACGTACGTATAAAAAATATGATAACTAAAAAAAGAAATGCAATTCTCCTTCAAATGAACAAAACCATTGATAAATGATGACAAATTTATTTCACATCGAATTATTTCAAATAATTGTAAACGTAACAATAATCTTACTTAAAAATAATACATACTTGATACTGACACTAAATCAATGCTTGATTATCAAGTACACGATTGAATAGACATACTTCAGTTAAAATACAAAAGTGTTTGAGATTATCCTACAGAAGACAAAATAAGTTCAGCGACGTCAGCGTCTTGCGAGCATACAGTGAGGTGCATCGTAACCTGGCCCTCTGCCAAAGCTAACCGCGCTCGCCCGAAGACCTCTTTGCCGCCCCGGAAAACTCCAGCTAGACAAAGTGTGTGCCCGACTGCGCCTGATTGAACTTTATCGCTACGCTCTACAGCTTCTAAACCAATGAAATTTATCAGGCTTCGAACAGCTTCAGGCAGGGTATTCACAGACGCGCCAAGAGCGAAAGTTTCTTCGACGACGATGAATCCACGTCCCACCGCTGCTTCCCAGGTCACCCCAAAGTCCATTCCTCGATTCCCAGAACCTCGCATTTGATCAGCCAACGAAACTTCCAAATCTTCCAGCTAAAATGAACGATGCAGAATTAATCATCAAGTTTTCGATTTTCAATGGACATAAAGAAAAATATTGTACCATGTACTCGTCCCTGTATCCTTGATCTGCGTCCGGGATTCCCGTCGACGGATCGCAATCGCGCGCCATGAACTTTAGCGTAGTGGGAATCGAAGCAATGCTTGCTTGAACGTCTTCTGGGCAATGTAAAACCGTGTACGTCGTACCAGGTTCGTTATAAGCCAAACGATTACACGGAACTTCGCAAACAAGATCATACCTGAAACGCAATATTCAATATTAGCAATTTTTTTAAAAAACCCTCGATACAAAACAACGAGTAAGTACCCTTCCGGAACTTCGACGGCGACTCTGACGTCCTCTAGCAGCTGGTCCGAAAGAGTGTTCAGGCAATCGAACTGCAATATGAGATGCTCCGGGAACACGTGTTTGACGCATTTCACATTGTACTCGGTTTCCGATTCTGTGAGCTCCAACGTCTGGGACGATTTGAAAAGCGACACTTCTCGAATGATGGAGGCGATGTGTGGAATCTGGGACAACTTTTCCACGAAGGTCTCTTCCCGGGTCAGCTTCGGCAGTTGAGGTTTCGCGATCATTTGTATCTCTGTTGGTATTGCTTCCTCCATAGTTTGCGCCGGCGGGATCTAAAAAATGCAATATTCGATTAACAATCCAGAATAAGAAATAGAAAAATGTCAATTGCAACGTTGCAGGAACCTGTGAAATGTCGAAACACTCTTCCATAGCGGACATCATGTAATTTTTCAAAGCCCTTTCGAGACTGGGGGTGGACAGCATCGGCGGTTGAACGAGCGGCAGAATCGTGGGGTCGTTTTGTTGCTGTAAAATGGTACAATAATAAGCGGCGCGATCGCGGACCTCGTCGTCCGAGTCGAGCTGGCAGCGCGAAAGCAGCACCAGGACGTTCGGCAGAAGCACCGGGCAAGCGGCGGCGAAATGTGCCAGAGCAGTTACGGCAGCGGCGCGAACGCTCGCGCTTTCCAAGATCACGCGGTTGTAAATGAATCTGATATATCGGGATGGTTGCTTCGAAGTGGGTCCCTCTTGACCCAAAAGATGCAAAATCCGCACGGCGAGAGACGTATGCTCGCAATCCTCGATAAACTCGCAGAGATGAGCGAGTCCCGCTTCCTTGGCCTCGGCATTTCCCTCCATCACCGCGATTATCGTATCGGCGATCGCAGCTTTGTACTCGAGACCGCCCTCGTCGCGAAGCATCGCCGAGAGGAAATTCATCAGCACCGCGTGCTTACGCGGGAACTTCTGGCACAGTGCTCTACAAATTTTCACATGAATTAGACATTAATTTTAACTATCATTTCTTAAAAACTCTCAAAATTGATATTGAAATTTGATGTACCGAATAGCTTGGACAACGACGACTTTGAACTCGTCGGAAATCTCGGAAACGAATGTAGCGATTTGCTTCATGAGCCGATCCACCGAACTCTCGGCGCCGGTTTTCAGTAGCGTCGTAATCGCCAAAGTAGCGATGGATCTATTCGAATCTGTGATCAGGTTTTCGAGATCCAAGTTGCAGGCGGTCACCGCCGCGGGATGGCTCATGGCGACCTTGTTTAAAGTGCGCACGGCGGCGTAACGAAGAGCCGGTTTCGGGGAGCCGCAGAACAGCTGCAGGTAACTGATGGCCGGGGCGATCTCTCGGACTCCGCTTCTCCCGAGATTGACCAAAGCGTGCGCGGCCTCGTAAGCGACCATCTCGGACTTGTGCCTGAGACAGGACTCGATGAATTCCACGAGCTCCGGGCCGTCCTCGAGCTCCTCCAGCAGTTTACAGGCCATTCGTATGAGCATGCACGCCGCGTATGGACTCTTGGGGCTCGTCCTGGTGAGTTTAGCAACCAGCTTGATGACGGCGTGCTTGTCGGATTTTCTGGCTTGATACAAAACACCCAGAGCATGGTACTGGACCATTATATTGTCGGAATTCAGAGCCTCCTGAGCCTCGTTGGCCCACCTTCTGGCGACGTCGCCAGAAATTTTCGTTAGGTGCAGCGTCGACACAAGCGCCGCGCTTGAAACTGCCGGCGAACGGTCAACGATTGCTTGCTTCATGTACCGCTCGATCGCTGCTAGCATTCCTGTGTCCGTTATCGTGCAAAGAGCTCTTATCGCAGCTGCTCGGTACAAATCCTCCTTTCCCGTCATATCTTTTGTCAGGCTCGATGTTACAATTATCACGTCCTCGGCTATGGAGCTCAGTTCTTTGATCCCCAGGTAAACGAGGCGCCGCAGAACGACATCCCGGGACTGGAACAGCTTTGTCATTGCAAAAAATGCATTGGTCGCCTCCATCGTGTCCAATTGTTCGCCCTGGTTCAGCAGGTAAAGGATTTTCGTTAAAATGTGAGCGCATTTTCGAGGATTTACAGGGGTCTCGTTGAAGATTCTCGCTTCTTGAAGGACTGTTGTTTTTTCGAGGTTCTGGAACGGGTTGCCACCCCCTGCAGAAATGCGAATGCAATTTTAGTAAAATTCGTGCGATGACAATGAATGAAATGAAAAATTGTAATTTCCTTTGCGGTTATGTCGAATTTTCATGAGAAATCAAGGATTTTGCATTTTTTTCGTTCAATTTTACGTGCTGTCAAACCGTGATGCAATATGATACTTTCGATCGCGTTTTCGAGAGAAAATTGTGAGGTTTCGGGAAAATTGTGCTTACCGTCTTCCTCCTCTTTTTTATCGCGTTTAAACGAATTCATTTTTTAATAATCACGTATGTCACAGTTTATTTAAACACATGTATGACACGTCAGCGACCAGCGACGGTACAGAAAATTACGCTGTGTTTGGGCGCAGATTATCATCAGATCATATGCATGTAAAACTTGTAGCAGTGTGTGTGCGAGAACTAGATCGGTAAAGAAGGTCGCATCTTCAAGGCACGAACGCGCGCGCTCGCAATTTGAATTCAATTCATTAATGGCAGTTTACATTCATTTGAATTGCAAATTTTGAACCAGATATTTTGAATTTCTGTGTTCTAAATTTGTTCGTTTATTATGGGTTTATTGCAGCTAATCGTTACGCATTGGCAATCGAAATTCTGACAATAATTTTGCTTTTTCCGAGAATTCCAAGCCGACGCCTCTTCTTCTTCTGCGTCTCATACGTTAGGTGTCTCACATTCCAAGGTGATTGTCAAACAAGCACGTTTCATCGTTGTTCTTAAAAGTTAATCATGTTTCTACCGGCGAACAATGAAACCTCCGAATTATGGGGAATTTATTGCTGGTGGGGGATGGTTTTGATTTTGGAAATAATAACTCTAATGTGGTTTACTGGGCGATATCGAGTTCACTATAAGGTAAAAGTAATCAATTACTATCAATTAGTAATCGATTTATTTATAAGCTTTTTTACCGACCGAACTTTAAAATCACCGCCACATTTCGACGCAGTTTTGACTTACCAGATATCTGATTATTGTAACACAATATGGGGCTAAAAATACTAAACGTTGATTTTACAGGTTATTCATTGCGAGGCAGATAAAATATGGTTCGAAGGATCTGCAGATATAACGCTGGATCCAACCGGAAGTGGACACCCGGAAGTCGATCGCATTCGCAGCGCGCATTTCAGCGATGTGCAATTCATTTTTTTGTACCTCGTAATTACGCCGATGTGGATTTTTACGTCACCGTCGGTTTCTACTGCCAAAATCGTGCTGAGACTGTTTCCCGTGTCCCGAATATTGCACACGACTTTTTACATGAATCTTATTGAAGTTCATAAAATGTATCAATTAATTGCTTTGCTGATCAACTATTTCAGCTTAAGTTACATTGTTATTTCTAATGCGATATTTTACTATTCTGCGTAATGCGGGAAAATTAAAATCTTTTTTCTAAATAGAAATTTGTACTAACTTTTACAAGTTTATAAATAAATACTTTCCTCAATTACTTTCCGAGAACTCGATCATTTGATCTGAAACTTTTCTATAATTAAGCAATTAACATTTTTTTTTTCTTGCCATTTTACTCATTTTACATAGAAAAAGTTTTTTGCACTTTTTTCCCAAAACCAATCGTTTTTTCGTTGCCACTTTTCGAAAATTCGGAAAAGTTTAAAATCGGAATTCCAATACTTTCAAATATTATTTATTACAGCTAAAATACAATCTTAATTTCCTAGGTAAAAAAGTGCAAGAGACGTTTTTGACCTCAAACATATCAACTACTTATAAAAAGATAATTAGGGGGGTATTAAAACAATGAAAATCTATGAAAACGTTTCCCAAAATATCCGTATTTAATTCATGTTTAAGAATTCCCGCCGTTCAACGAGTAAAGTAGAACTTTGCCGACCGCGCTGAATCAGTGCCGCCATCTGTGGCACCGTGGCATTGCAAAAATCAGCAGAACTAAAATATTCCGTGTCAATACTCGAGAATTTTATGTGACTAACCAAACTGGAGCGGGGATCGCCCCGCGCTTGATTTAGTCCGAAATCGCTTGATTCGAATATATAATCGAGGAAAGAACAAAAACTTGACTCGGGATGGGTGATTCCTTGGACGGCTCCGGGGAACCGTCCCCCGAGTCCCAGAACGTCGCGGTCGTCGAGTATCCCGCGTTCGCGAATTATCTTCGTAAATCCGTCACGATCCTTCACCCTGACGAAGATGCGGTACCGCCCGCTCTCAACCTCGCCCTCGAGGACAAAAACAACCAGGACTGCATTCGCAAATTCCTCGGGGATCCGCAAGTCTGGGCGCTTTACATTCAAAGGAGCTCGAGCAAAGGTGAGTTCTCGTAGTTGTCAAGGGCGATTTCGCTTCCTCGCGGAATCACCCACGACGTCCATTATTGCTCCCGACGAGCAACGGTACATTCGATTTGTGCATGTCGAGCCGATCGAAAATCAACGCGAACGATGACTCATTTCCCGGAACATATGCGAATCGCGCCGAGTTTTTTTTTCGCCACCGGCGTTATCGCTAATGGTGACAACAATAACGGGCATTTTCGGCATCGGGGCAAATCGGCGTGATTGACCCGGGAAATTTGAATTTTAAATGTGCAAATCGTGAAACAAATTTTAACAAAATTGCATTTGCAGAAGAAGACAGCGGAGAAGGCGACGAGGAAAAGGAAAATGTCACGTATTACATATCGAACGAGATTTACTTCACCAGTCCCAAAATGGCCTCGGTGGTTTTCACGAAGCGAGGAGCAGTCATCGAGGCCGACAAGTCCATTCACTCGCAGCTCAGACTCGTCACGTTTTCCGACGGCCCGCCTTACGAAACTCTGCACGCCATCAGCAAGACCATGGCTCCGTACTTCAAAAGCTACGTCAAGGAAACGGGAAGGGCCGATCGAGAAGGCGACAAAATGGCTCCGTCCGTGGAGAAAAAGATTGCCGAGCTGGAAATGGGACTTTTGCACTTGCAGCAGAACATCGACATTCCCGAAATATCGCTCCCGATTCACCCCGTCGTCATCCAAGTCATTAAGCAATGCGCCGAAGAAAACCGAAAGCCCAAAGTCGCCGACTTCGGTAACAAAGTCGAGGACTCGACTTTCCTGAACCAGCTGCAAAACGGAGTAAACCGATGGATCAAGGAGATTCAAAAGGTGACGAAACTGAACCGCGACCCGGAGTCAGGGACCGCGCTACAGGAGATTTCGTTCTGGCTGAACCTGGAGCGTGCCCTGCACCGAATCCAGGAGAAGCGCGAGAGCATAGAAATCTCTCTAACCCTGGACATTCTCAAACACGGGAAACGTTTCCACGCCACCGTCAGCTTCGACACGGACACGGGGCTGAAACAAGCCCTCGCCACCGTCAATGATTACAGTCCCCTCATGAAAGACTTCCCGATAAACGACCTGCTTTCGGCGACGGAGCTCGAGCGGATTCGCCTCGCGGTTCAGCAAATCTTTACTCACCTTAGAAAAATTCGCAGCACAAAGTACCCGATTCAGAGAGTGCTGAGACTGGTCGAGGCGATTTCTCGAGACCTGAGTCAGCAGTTGTTGAAGATCCTGGGGACTCGGCGGCTCATGCACATCCCTTTCGAGGAGTTTGAGAAGGTCATGGGGCAGTGTTTCGAGGTGTTCAACACCTGGGACGACGAGTACGATAAGCTGACCGGGTTGTTGCGCGACGTGGTCAAGAAGAAGAGGGATGAGAACATGAAGATGGTCTGGCGAGTGACGCCAGCGCACAAGAA